>JARGCU010000007.1:9507500-9807777 GCA_029227775.1 Morpho helenor | reverse complement strand
CGGCGCATAACTTTTTTGTCTGCGGTTCGATTTTCTCGGTCCGGACGCCAATTTGTGGCGCTCGTCCGTGCGCACCCAGAGAGCCCTCGCTCGCCCGGATAGCGCCAGCGGTTCGCCCGGTATTCGGGAAAAACCGAATTCGCGGGCCCCCCCCCCAAGCCCATCCAAAAATACCTTACCTAACCTAACCAAATCGTGAAAAAGTCGAAATTTTTGAGGCAAATTTTCAATTTCGCCGCATTTTTTAAGGCAAATTTTAGTTTTCGGCGCATAACTTTTTTGTCTGCGGTTCGATTTTCTCGGTCCGGACGCCAATTTGTGGCGCTCGTCCGTGCGCACCCAGAGAGCCCTCGCTCGCCCGGATAGCGCCAGCGGTTCGCCCGGTATTCGGGAAAAACCGAATTCGCGGGCCCCCCCCCAAGCCCATCCAAAAATACCTTACCTAACCTAACCAAATCGTGAAAAAGTCGAAATTTTTGAGGCAAATTTTCAATTTCGCCGCATTTTTTAAGGCAAATTTTAGTTTTCGGCGCATAACTTTTTTGTCTGCGGTTCGATTTTCTCGGTCCGGACGCCAATTTGTGGCGCTCGTCCGTGCGCACCCAGAGAGCCCTCGCTCGCCCGGATAGCGCCAGCGGTTCGCCCGGTATTCGGGAAAAAACCGAATTCGCGGGCCCCCCCCCAAGCCCATCCAAAAATACCTTACCTAACCTAACCAAATCGTGAAAAAGTCGAAATTTTTGAGGCAAATTTTCAATTTCGCCGCATTTTTTAAGGCAAATTTTAGTTTTCGGCGCATAACTTTTTTGTCTGCGGTTCGATTTTCTCGGTCCGGACGCCAATTTGTGGCGCTCGTCCGTGCGCACCCAGAGAGCCCTCGCTCGCCCGGATAGCGCCAGCGGTTCGCCCGGTATTCGGGAAAAACCGAATTCGCGGGCCCCCCCCCCAAGCCCATCCAAAAATACCTTACCTAACCTAACCAAATCGTGAAAAAGTCGAAATTTTTGAGGCAAATTTTCAATTTCGCCGCATTTTTTAAGGCAAATTTTAGTTTTCGGCGCATAACTTTTTTGTCTGCGGTTCGATTTTCTCGGTCCGGACGCCAATTTGTGGCGCTCGTCCGTGCGCACCCAGAGAGCCCTCGCTCGCCCGGATAGCGCCAGCGGTTCGCCCGGTATTCGGGAAAAACCGAATTCGCGGGCCCCCCCCCCAAGCCCATCCAAAAATACCTTACCTAACCTAACCAAATCGTGAAAAAGTCGAAATTTTTGAGGCAAATTTTCAATTTCGCCGCATTTTTTAAGGCAAATTTTAGTTTTCGGCGCATAACTTTTTTGTCTGCGGTTCGATTTTCTCGGTCCGGACGCCAATTTGTGGCGCTCGTCCGTGCGCACCCAGAGAGCCCTCGCTCGCCCGGATAGCGCCAGCGGTTCGCCCGGTATTCGGGAAAAACCGAATTCGCGGGCCCCCCCCCCAAGCCCATCCAAAAATACCTTACCTAACCTAACCAAATCGTGAAAAAGTCGAAATTTTTGAGGCAAATTTTCAATTTCGCCGCATTTTTTAAGGCAAATTTTAGTTTTCGGCGCATAACTTTTTTGTCTGCGGTTCGATTTTCTCGGTCCGGACGCCAATTTGTGGCGCTCGTCCGTGCGCACCCAAAGAGCCCTCGCTCGCCCGGATAGCGCCAGCGGTTCGCCCGGTATTCGGGAAAAACCGAATTCGCGGGCCCCCCCCCCAAGCCCATCCAAAAATACCTTACCTAACCTAACCAAATCGTGAAAAAGTCGAAATTTTTGAGGCAAATTTTCAATTTCGCCGCATTTTTTAAGGCAAATTTTAGTTTTCGGCGCATAACTTTTTTGTCTGCGGTTCGATTTTCTCGGTCCGGACGCCAATTTGTGGCGCTCGTCCGTGCGCACCCAAAGAGCCCTCGCTCGCCCGGATAGCGCCAGCGGTTCGCCCGGTATTCGGGAAAAACCGAATTCGCGGGCCCCCCCCCAAGCCCATCCAAAAATACCTTACCTAACCTAACCAAATCGTGAAAAAGTCGAAATTTTTGAGGCAAATTTTCAATTTCGCCGCATTTTTTAAGGCAAATTTTAGTTTTCGGCGCATAACTTTTTTGTCTGCGGTTCGATTTTCTCGGTCCGGACGCCAATTTGTGGCGCTCGTCCGTGCGCACCCAGAGAGCCCTCGCTCGCCCGGATAGCGCCAGCGGTTCGCCCGGTATTCGGGAAAAACCGAATTCGCGGGCCCCCCCCCAAGCCCATCCAAAAATACCTTACCTAACCTAACCAAATCGTGAAAAAGTCGAAATTTTTGAGGCAAATTTTCAATTTCGCCGCATTTTTTAAGGCAAATTTTAGTTTTCGGCGCATAACTTTTTTGTCTGCGGTTCGATTTTCTCGGTCCGGACGCCAATTTGTGGCGCTCGTCCGTGCGCACCCAGAGAGCCCTCGCTCGCCCGGATAGCGCCAGCGGTTCGCCCGGTATTCGGGAAAAACCGAATTCGCGGGCCCCCCCCCAAGCCCATCCAAAAATACCTTACCTAACCTAACCAAATCGTGAAAAAGTCGAAATTTTTGAGGCAAATTTTCAATTTCGCCGCATTTTTTAAGGCAAATTTTAGTTTTCGGCGCATAACTTTTTTGTCTGCGGTTCGATTTTCTCGGTCCGGACGCCAATTTGTGGCGCTCGTCCGTGCGCACCCAAAGAGCCCTCGCTCGCCCGGATAGCGCCAGCGGTTCGCCCGGTATTCGGGAAAAACCGAATTCGCGGGCCCCCCCCCAAGCCCATCCAAAAATACCTTACCTAACCTAACCAAATCGTGAAAAAGTCGAAATTTTTGAGGCAAATTTTCAATTTCGCCGCATTTTTTAAGGCAAATTTTAGTTTTCGGCGCATAACTTTTTTGTCTGCGGTTCGATTTTCTCGGTCCGGACGCCAATTTGTGGCGCTCGTCCGTGCGCACCCAGAGAGCCCTCGCTCGCCCGGATAGCGCCAGCGGTTCGCCCGGTATTCGGGAAAAACCGAATTCGCGGGCCCCCCCCCCAAGCCCATCCAAAAATACCTTACCTAACCTAACCAAATCGTGAAAAAGTCGAAATTTTTGAGGCAAATTTTCAATTTCGCCGCATTTTTTAAGGCAAATTTTAGTTTTCGGCGCATAACTTTTTTGTCTGCGGTTCGATTTTCTCGGTCCGGACGCCAATTTGTGGCGCTCGTCCGTGCGCACCCAGAGAGCCCTCGCTCGCCCGGATAGCGCCAGCGGTTCGCCCGGTATTCGGGAAAAACCGAATTCGCGGGCCCCCCCCCAAGCCCATCCAAAAATACCTTACCTAACCTAACCAAATCGTGAAAAAGTCGAAATTTTTGAGGCAAATTTTCAATTTCGCCGCATTTTTTAAGGCAAATTTTAGTTTTCGGCGCATAACTTTTTTGTCTGCGGTTCGATTTTCTCGGTCCGGACGCCAATTTGTGGCGCTCGTCCGTGCGCACCCAGAGAGCCCTCGCTCGCCCGGATAGCGCCAGCGGTTCGCCCGGTATTCGGGAAAAACCGAATTCGCGGGCCCCCCCCCCAAGCCCATCCAAAAATACCTTACCTAACCTAACCAAATCGTGAAAAAGTCGAAATTTTTGAGGCAAATTTTCAATTTCGCCGCATTTTTTAAGGCAAATTTTAGTTTTCGGCGCATAACTTTTTTGTCTGCGGTTCGATTTTCTCGGTCCGGACGCCAATTTGTGGCGCTCGTCCGTGCGCACCCAGAGAGCCCTCGCTCGCCCGGATAGCGCCAGCGGTTCGCCCGGTATTCGGGAAAAACCGAATTCGCGGGCCCCCCCCCAAGCCCATCCAAAAATACCTTACCTAACCTAACCAAATCGTGAAAAAGTCGAAATTTTTGAGGCAAATTTTCAATTTCGCCGCATTTTTTAAGGCAAATTTTAGTTTTCGGCGCATAACTTTTTTGTCTGCGGTTCGATTTTCTCGGTCCGGACGCCAATTTGTGGCGCTCGTCCGTGCGCACCCAGAGAGCCCTCGCTCGCCCGGATAGCGCCAGCGGTTCGCCCGGTATTCGGGAAAAACCGAATTCGCGGGCCCCCCCCCCAAGCCCATCCAAAAATACCTTACCTAACCTAACCAAATCGTGAAAAAGTCGAAATTTTTGAGGCAAATTTTCAATTTCGCCGCATTTTTTAAGGCAAATTTTAGTTTTCGGCGCATAACTTTTTTGTCTGCGGTTCGATTTTCTCGGTCCGGACGCCAATTTGTGGCGCTCGTCCGTGCGCACCCAGAGAGCCCTCGCTCGCCCGGATAGCGCCAGCGGTTCGCCCGGTATTCGGGAAAAACCGAATTCGCGGGCCCCCCCCCAAGCCCATCCAAAAATACCTTACCTAACCTAACCAAATCGTGAAAAAGTCGAAATTTTTGAGGCAAATTTTCAATTTCGCCGCATTTTTTAAGGCAAATTTTAGTTTTCGGCGCATAACTTTTTTGTCTGCGGTTCGATTTTCTCGGTCCGGACGCCAATTTGTGGCGCTCGTCCGTGCGCACCCAAAGAGCCCTCGCTCGCCCGGATAGCGCCAGCGGTTCGCCCGGTATTCGGGAAAAACCGAATTCGCGGGCCCCCCCCCCAAGCCCATCCAAAAATACCTTACCTAACCTAACCAAATCGTGAAAAAGTCGAAATTTTTGAGGCAAATTTTCAATTTCGCCGCATTTTTTAAGGCAAATTTTAGTTTTCGGCGCATAACTTTTTTGTCTGCGGTTCGATTTTCTCGGTCCGGACGCCAATTTGTGGCGCTCGTCCGTGCGCACCCAGAGAGCCCTCGCTCGCCCGGATAGCGCCAGCGGTTCGCCCGGTATTCGGGAAAAACCGAATTCGCGGGCCCCCCCCCAAGCCCATCCAAAAATACCTTACCTAACCTAACCAAATCGTGAAAAAGTCGAAATTTTTGAGGCAAATTTTCAATTTCGCCGCATTTTTTAAGGCAAATTTTAGTTTTCGGCGCATAACTTTTTTGTCTGCGGTTCGATTTTCTCGGTCCGGACGCCAATTTGTGGCGCTCGTCCGTGCGCACCCAGAGAGCCCTCGCTCGCCCGGATAGCGCCAGCGGTTCGCCCGGTATTCGGGAAAAACCGAATTCGCGGGCCCCCCCCCAAGCCCATCCAAAAATACCTTACCTAACCTAACCAAATCGTGAAAAGTCGAAATTTTTGAGGCAAATTTTCAATTTCGCCGCATTTTTTAAGGCAAATTTTAGTTTTCGGCGCATAACTTTTTTGTCTGCGGTTCGATTTTCTCGGTCCGGACGCCAATTTGTGGCGCTCGTCCGTGCGCACCCAAAGAGCCCTCGCTCGCCCGGATAGCGCCAGCGGTTCGCCCGGTATTCGGGAAAAACCGAATTCGCGGGCCCCCCCCCAAGCCCATCCAAAAATACCTTACCTAACCTAACCAAATCGTGAAAAAGTCGAAATTTTTGAGGCAAATTTTCAATTTCGCCGCATTTTTTAAGGCAAATTTTAGTTTTCGGCGCATAACTTTTTTGTCTGCGGTTCGATTTTCTCGGTCCGGACGCCAATTTGTGGCGCTCGTCCGTGCGCACCCAGAGAGCCCTCGCTCGCCCGGATAGCGCCAGCGGTTCGCCCGGTATTCGGGAAAAACCGAATTCGCAGGCCCTCCCTCCCTCCCGCTTTTCTCATTTAGGTATATCAATTTTTCATATTAAAAAATTCCTAAAAAATTTTAAAATTCCATATTGATCTCCTTCATCTCAGCTCCCAAAATTTTATTTTAAAACTTTTATATCTCTTCTAGTTCGCTTAATATAAATTCTTAAACTTTCCATTTTATTTTATATTTTTTATATTTTCAATTATGCTCGGACTGCGAACGCCGCGTAAGAAGAGGCCGGTCAAGGGTGATGCTTCGCCGGAGAGGAGTGGGGAGAGTTCCTGCATGATGAGAACGTTGATAAAGAAAGACAAGCGCGCTGATGACGCGGTTATTGAAGGCACATCAGACGTGCAGGAATCTCCCGACTCGTCTCTGGAGATTATCACGCCTTCTTTTAACGAGCCGGTGAAGGAAGCTTGTTCGCAGAACGCGGCTACCGAATCAAAAACCCCTAGTAAATACCTATCTAGGTTCACCGAGGCAAAAGCTTGTGTCGCGAAAATAAGATTCCAACTAAATATACCGCGAAATTTAAATAAGGAGATTAAGGCAGAGGTTCTAGCGGCCGCGGACAGGCTTTTTAGAATGGTAACCGAGGGGGAAAAAACCCCTTTGGATAAATGGGTAGAAGTGAAGAGCAACAAGTCGGCCGACACCGGCACGCAGACAGACTCGCTGGGGATATCAGACACGGCTACGGCACACAACACGGACACGGCAGGAAACACCAAGAGGATGGAAAGTGAGGAAAGCACGGACCTAGCTAAGAAATTAGAAGAGCATGCCCTCCTGATAAAGGCAAATACAGCTGAAGTAATGAAGTTGCAAGAAGTTTTAGTAAAGCAAAGTGAAGAAATGTCGACGCGAGTATTCTCCTATGCTGATGTTGTGGCAGGACATAGTAAAAGCATGCCAGTGGCGCGCGAAGCATTGCACTCCGTCGTTATAGCATCCAAAGATGAAACGAATACTGGTGATGAGGTAATCCAAAAAATAAGATCGGCTGTGAATGCTAAAGAAGTAGGTATTCAAATAGACAGAGTAAGGAAAATCAAGGACAGGAAAGTCGTTCTAGGGTGTAGATCGGTAGAAGAGAGAGAAAAAGTAATTGGGAATATAAAAAGAGCGGGGGATCTAACCGTCGATGTTATACAGAATAAAGACCCACTGGTGATTTTAAAGGATGTACTGCTGTATAATAGCGACGAAGACGTTCTGACCGCGCTAAGAAACCAAAACAAGGATGTCTTTAAAGATCTCCCGAAAGAATTAGATAGAGTCGAAATTAAGTACAGGAAGAAGACGAGAAATCCCCATATGGGTCACCTCATATTAAAGGTATCGCCGGTAATATGGCGCAGGCTTACGATAGCAGGGGCAGTCCACGTCGACCTGCAAAGGGTCAGGGTAGAGGATCACTCTCCCCTTATCCAGTGCACAATGTGTCTGAATTACGGTCACAGTAGGAAGTTTTGCAAGGAGACGGTCGAAAATGTAGCCACTGCGGTGGAGCTCATAAAAGGAATGAGTGCGATGAATGGCAGGCTGGATCGGTGCCGACTTGTTGCAATTGCACGACGGCCGGCCTGGAGGACGTCAAGCACAATGCCTTTAGCCCAGACTGCGTCGTTCGCAGAAAATGGGATACTATAGCGAGATCTGCAGTATCTTATTGCTAAGGTGGTGACACGGAACAATGCGTTAAAGTTGAAACATACAAAGAAGGAATTCCGAGCGGCTCGAGCAAACACTAGCAATATGAAAGACGGATCCTTTCACATCGTACAGGCCAATTTGCAACGCGGGGAACTCGCCACCCAGGAACTGCTTTTGGAATCTGGTAGAAGGGGTGTAGACATAGCGTTGATCCAGGAACCTTATGTGGGGGGGTAATGTAGAATGAGAGACCATAAAGGGGCGCGAATCTATCAGTGCATTAGCAGTGGTAATAGCGTAGTGAAAGCGGCAATTGTGGTGTTCAATAATGATTTGAGTGTCACTTTGGATACCAAATCAACGGAAAATATGGTCATAATCAAAATCAGAACAACTGCAGGGGAAATAGGATTTATTTCATTCTACTTTGAACCCACACAGGCCATCGGCCCATACCTGGATCACCTAGAGTCAGTCCTAAAAAACGCACCCCTGAAGCACTTCCTGCTGGGTGGTGACTCAAATGCGAAGAATTTGTGGTGGGGTAGCCAGGAAACGGACCGTCGCGGCGAAGAGTTGGCCGGCACCTTGGATGAGTTGGGGCTGCAGATCTTAAATCAGGGCGACACGCCCACTTTCTTTGTTGTCAGAGGAGGTAAGGTCTACTCGAGCATCGTTGACGTCACTGCCTGTACAGCAGAGATGCTTGACATGGTGGATGAGTGGAAAGTCGACGAGAGTCTGACTAGTTCCGACCACAACGCAATATGTTTTAAAGTGAGATTACAAAGGGAAAAGGGTATTTTAATAAATAGGACCACACGTCAATTCAACACCAAGAAAGCCAATTGGGTGCTTTTTAGGGAAAAAATTGCACAATTAACGGAAGAAAATAAGTTAAACAGTAAGGAAATAGTGAAAATAAATGATCAACAGGAACTGGAAAAAATTATTCAAACATACACCAATATAATTAACGAAGCTTGTGAAGAATCTATTCCAAACAAAAAGTTAACGGAAACAATTAAAATACCGTGGTGGAATGCGGAACTAGTCAGACTGAAGAAGATAACGGCAACTAGAAAGAGGCGCATAAGATGTGCTGCCCCTATTAGAAGAGCGAAGGTTGTGGGGGAATACCTGCAGGCAAAGGAAGAATACGAGCTGGCAGCAAAAAGAGCTCAAATTGAAAGCTGGAAGAACTTCTGCGAGAAGCAAGATAAGGAAGGGATGTGGGACGGGGTCTACAGGGTTTATTTATTTATTTATTTATTTATTTTATTTATTTTAAAGGATTATCTACAGGC
Source organism: Morpho helenor (assembly GCA_029227775.1). Taxonomy (NCBI): domain Eukaryota; kingdom Metazoa; phylum Arthropoda; class Insecta; order Lepidoptera; family Nymphalidae; genus Morpho; species Morpho helenor. Next base: position 9,799,136 of record JARGCU010000007.1, on the reverse strand, counting down.
TACATCTTAATCAGGATGTAGACCCACTTAAAGATAACCACAACTTGCGCTTCGGTTGGGTCTATAACCTTCACATAGTATTAAGCATATTTATATTTATAAGTTAACATATATAACATTTGAAAAAGTTAAATTAAGAGCTAGAGAGCATGTAGTCCAAAATGCTTCCCTTGTGACTGTTCAGTATATCTGGCAAAGAAATGGTGCTTTAATTTTGATTTGAGTTCATAAAGTGTGTCTCCAAATATATCGAGATTGATTACTTTACTGAGTTCATTAAATGACGAGATCATTCTCTTAACTGGGGCCGAAAGTCCTAAATTTGTTCTCGCGGTACTACAATATAGCGTTAAGTTTTTTGATCTATTAGAAGGCCTAGGAACTACAATAGACAACTTACTTAGTAGTTCTTGGCAATCTATGATTCCGTTTATTACTTTATATAGAAAGCATATATCTAATAACTTCCTGCGGTCAGAAAGAGTAAGTAACATATAGTGGCAGAGTTTGGAGTAATAACTTGTTTTTTCTTTAAGTAAGTTGTCACAAAAGCCAAGATGATATAAAAATCGTTTTTGAATACGTTCAATTCTAGTCGAATGCACATTGTAGTAGGGATTCCAGACGACCGAACAGTATTCCAGGACGCTTCTTGATAATGCATTAAATAATATTATTCTAGTGCGAGAATCACAGAAATTTTTACAGCTACGATTGATGAATCCAGTTAATTTAGAAGCTTTTTTACATATAGTGTCAATTTGAGGAATAAAACTTATTTTACTATCAACAGTTACCCCGAGATCTTTAATGGAATGTACAGTTTCAAGAGGGTTGCCACAAATATTATAGGAATATAGAATAGGGTGCACTTTTCTATGAAAGGATATATGGTAACATTTTTGATAATTAAGCGTCACTCTATTCATTTCACACCAGGCTACCAATCTATGAAGATCATCCTGAAGTAATTTAGAGTCGTCAACAGAATGTATAGATCTAAAGGCTTTTAATGTTATTTATATTCAATTGTTTTGTAACAAAATAATTCTAATATTATACATACTAGCGCCACCTACAGACTGCATAAGACATGTGATGTAAAATTATATATATTATCTGTGAATAAAGTTAGTCTTTGATTGAATGCATTACATGCTGTGTTTTATTAGGTTATGGGCCCAGTATTTGCAAGAAATAATAAAGTACACAGTGAGTTCGATTAAAAATATGTCTACAAATTATTTGGTTAATGTTCCCAAATTAAAAGGGAGAGAAAATTACGACGACTGGTGTTACGCGGCGGAAAATGTTCTCGTGTTGGAAGGAATGGCGGACAACATCAAGCTACCGTTGCCGTCTACAGCTACACAGACTCAGATAGCAGACGATTTAAAGGCGAAAGCGAAGCTTATATTGACGATTGACGCTTCTCTCTATGTGCATATCAAACAAGCGACCTCAACATACAGGTTATGGAAGATTTTAAAGAATATGTTCGACGATTCTGGATATTCTCGAAAAATAAGCTTGTTAAGAAATCTTATTAGCATACGCCTAGAAAACTGTGAGTCAATGACTAGCTACGTCAGCCAGATCATCGAAACCGCACAAAAACTAAATGGTACCGGCTTCGAAATAAATGACCAATGGATTGGATCGCTCATGTTGGCCGGACTACCAGATAAATTTAGCCCCATGATTATGGCCATTGAGCATTCGGGCATAAACATCAGTGCAGATGCTATAAAAACCAAATTATTAGACATGAGTGCAGAATTTGAGGTTAAGTCGGAAGGTGCATTTACCGCAAAAAAATTTCATAGACATTATGTTGGCAGTACTGCTAAACCGCAAGTTCAACAATATGGCCGCACCGGAACTAATGGAGTTTATGGAACGAACGGAACGTCATTTGACAGAGGGCAAAACATGGCGTCGAAAAGTAAAATAATTCGCTGTTACAAATGTAAGCAGATCGGACACTACAAAAATCAGTGTCAAGTTGCGGATAAAATGAAAACAAATGCATTTAGTGCAGTTTTTCTTACAAAGAAATTTAGTAAATTAGACTGGCACTTGGATTCCGGCGCAAGCACACATATAGTTTCGAACGTGGACTTATTATCGAATGTTAGTAATCGACCCAAAATTAAGGAGATCATTGTTGCAAATCAAACTGTCGTGCCCGTTTCTTGCTCTGGAGACTTGCAGATTACGACATGTGTTGGAAACAATGAATTTACTATTGATGTGAATGATGTATTATGTGTACCTAACCTCACAACGAACCTACTGTCAGTGAGCAGAATAATTGTTAGTGGCAACAGAGTGATGTTTACAAAGCATGGTTGTCTAATTTACAACTCACAGAATGATTGTATAGGCGAGGCGATTCTAGAAAATGGAGTATACAGATTGATAGTAAAAGAGATGCAACAACCCTTAGTAGCAACTGTAAAGACTTCAAGTAACATTTGGCACAGGCGACTAGGCCATATCAATACAAGTGATTTAAATAAACTAAAGAACGGAGCAGCAGACGGAGTTAGTTTTGATGATAAGAGTGAAAGTAGTAAAAATAGCTGTATAGTGTGCTGTGAAGGCAAGCAGACTAGACTACCATTTCCTAGAAGCACTAGCAAGAGTCAAAATACATTAGAACTGATCCACACAGATTTATGTGGGCCAATGGAGAATGTATCACTCGGAAAAGCAAAATATTACTTGCTATTTATTGATGATTTCAGTCGATGGTGTACTGTCTATTTTTTAAAGTCTAAAAGTGAAACTTTCACATACTTCAAACAATACAAAGAGCTAGTAGAAAACCAGCAGTCAAAGAAAATTAAAATATTAAGATCTGACAATGGAGGAGAATTCTGTTCTACAGAATTTACTAATTTTCTAAAGCATAGTGGCATAATTCATCAAAAAACTAACAGTTATACGCCTGAACAAAATGGCATTAGTGAGAGATACAACCGATCCATAGTTGAGAAGGCGCGATGTCTCCTTTATGATGCAAAACTTGAGAAAAGTCTTTGGGCTGAGGCTGTGAACACAGCAGTATACATAAAAAACCGATCACCAGCAGCAGGCTTGGATGATTATAAAACCCCCTATGAAATGTGGATGGGTAGAAAGCCAGAGTTGAAACATATACGGATCTTTGGCAGCCCAGCAATGGTTCATATACCGAAAGAGAAACGAAGCAAATGGGACAAGAAAGCGAAGAAAATGTACCTAGTGGGATACTCTGAAAGTGTCAAGGGATATCGCTTATATTACCCTGAATCACGGGATGTTATTGTAGCCAGAGATGTCATAATTATGGAGAGAACAGATGACAGTTTGTCAACATCTATTATGATAGACGAAAGTAGGCAACCAGATCAGTCAACAGAGGAAGTTCTCGAGAATGATTCAGAAGAAGAGGATCAGCATGATGTGACATATGTTCCTGATAATTCAGGAAGTGACTATGATGATACTTTGGACACATCATCTTTGTCACCAGAGGCAGAAAATACAATCGCAAAGGCAAGTGACATAAATCTACCAGGAAAACGTGCTAGACGCAAACCAAACTTCTACCAAAGTGTAAACATGTGTGTAGAAATGTCAGATGAACAAATTTCTCTTAGTGATGCCATGAGTGGATCTGAAAAAGATCAGTGGCAAAGTGCGATGCAACAGGAACTAAAATCGTTTCACGATAATGACTCATGGGAACTAGTGGATAGGCCAAGTGAAAGTTCAATTGTGAAAAATAAGTGGGTGTTTAAAAAGAAATATAACACTCAAGGTGAAGTGCGTTATAGGGCCAGGCTTGTAGCCAAGGGCTTTACCCAGGAAAAGGGCATAGACTTTAACGAGACATTTTCACCAGTTTTAAGGTACTCCACATTCAGGTTATTGTTAGCTTTAAGTGTACAATTAAATCTTAAAATCAATCACCTTGATGTACCTACTGCATTTCTTAATGGTTTTCTTCATGAAACTATTTACATGGAAATACCAGAATATTCTAACATTGTTAATTGTAACAGTAAAGTTTTAAAGCTAAAGAAAGCCATTTATGGTCTTAAACAGTCAGCAAGAGCTTGGTATTCTCGTGTCGAAGATTGTTTATTAAAACTAGAATTTAAAAGGTCAAATTATGAACCATGTCTCTTTATGAAAAATGATAATAACATTATGATTTATGTAGCTTTATTTGTTGATGATTTTTTTGTTTTTTATAACTGTCAGAATACTTATTTAGAGTTAATAAATGTGTTGGTAGCTAAGTTTAGTATTAAAGACTTAGGTGAGATCAAGCAGTGTTTGGGTATGTGTATAAATGTTCATAAGGATTGTATTACTGTAGACCAACAGCACTTTATTGAGAGTATTTTAAAGAAATTTAACATGAGTGATTGCTCATACTCAAATACACCAATGGAAATCAACTTAAAATTGCAAAAAGATGTTAAGAGTAAAGTAGTGCAAAAATTTCCATATCAACAATTGATTGGAAGCTTGATGTATTTATCTGTGCTCACCAGGCCAGATATTTCTTATAGTGTAAGTTTTTTAAGTCAGTATAATAATTGTTTTAATGAAACTCACTGGAAACATTTGAAGCGTTTATTGAAATATCTTAAGAAAACAAAAAGTTATGCCTTGATATATAGAAAGACTAAATGTAATCTTTATGGGTTTGTTGATGCTGACTGGGCATCTTGTACATTAGATAGACGATCATATACTGGTTTCTGTTTCATAATGGCAGGATCAGTGATATCATATGAAGCTAAAAAACAAAAAACTGTAGCTCTTTCCAGTACAGAAGCAGAATACATGGCCCTGTCTGAATCTTGTAAAGAAGGTATATATCTCAAAAATATATTAAGGGAACTAATTAACTTGGATGAAACTGTACCAATATGTCTATATAGTGATAACCAAGGTTCCATTAAATTAGCAACTAATCCTTTGTTTAATAATAAGCGTACTAAACATATTGATGCGAGACATCATTTTGTAAGAGAATGTATATCACAAAATAAAGTTGTAATTAAATATCTATCAACTTCAGAAATGCCAGCTGATATATTTACTAAAAGTTTAAGTGCAAATAAACATTATAAATTCTTAAATATGATTGGCATGTCTGAAATTGAGAAATAATGCAATTTATAGTATATCTGTTTTTAAGTTAGAATACTGCAATACATTAGAGAATACTGCAATTTATAGTATATCTGTTTTTAAGCTATATATAATTTTGGAGTGTAGATTATTTTGTTAGGTCAGGATGTTATTTATATTCAATTGTTTTGTAACAAAATAATTCTAATATTATACATACTAGCGCCACCTACAGACTGCATAAGACATGTGATGTAAAATTATATATATTATCTGTGAATAAAGTTAGTCTTTGATTGAATGCATTACATGCTGTGTTTTATTATTTAAATCATCCGCATACAACAGAACTTCTGAATTATTAAAGCAGTTGACAACGTCATTAAAATAAATGTTAAAAAGTACAGGCCCTAAAATAGAACCCTGGGGTACTCCAGATTTAGCCGTGCATACTGATGTCGACTCAAAACCACCCAAGACAACTGTCATTTGTCTGTTATACAAGTAAGATGACACCCAGCTAAGTATCTCACCAATAAATCCATAAGCTTTTAATTTACTAATTAGTAGGTTATGGCTAACGAGATCAAACGCCTTAGAAAAGTCTGTATAAATCCCGTCTACTTGAGCATTTCTATCAACATAAGCCGATAAACTATCAACATAAGCAGCTAAATTAGAAGAAGTAGACCTATTTTTATAAAAACCATGTTGTTTTGGAGTTAAAATCGATTTCATGTGCCAACTTATATATGGACAAATAAGTGACTCTAATATTTTTGGAAATATTGAAAGTTTTGAGATTGGGCGATACTTAGTTACATCTCTTCTGTCACCATCCTTAAAAACAGGCACTATAAACGCATTTTTCCACTGTTGTGGAAAAACACCTTCAGTTAATGATGCATTATATATAATCGTCAAGGGTACGGCTAAGGTTTTGGCACAATATTTGACGAATATTGGCGGAATCCCATCAGGTCCAGCACCTTTATTAATGTCAACACGGGATAGTTTATTAAAGACATCATCATAACCTAACACTACTTTATTGAGCACAGGTGCATTGTTACTACAATTTATTTCATTTACTGAGTAGGATGTTACATCAGGTGTTGAAATTACATCACCGAAATAGTTCATAAATTGGTTACAAATACTGATCCCGTCAGTAAACGTCTGGTCTTTATAAGTCATAAGGGCTGGGATGTCACAGTTGCTGTTTCGAAGTTGTTTAAGATAAGTCCAGAAATGCTTAGTATTAGCTTTAATATTTAACTCTACTTTCGCAGTATAATTTCTATGGCAATTACTTATAAGACCCTTACATCGATATCTAAGTAATTTAAACTCGATTTCATCAAGAGGATTTTTAAACATTTTGAATCGTTTTCTATATTTATTTTTTTCTTTCAAACGTTTGATTAAGTCTTTAGAGTACCAATGCGGGTAACAATTACTTTTAATAGTTTTAAGTGGAATATGTTTTTTAACAATGCTCTTGATGATTTTGTAAAAAATTTCCAACATATCAGTTACGTTCGTACAATGTGCAAATATATCGTACCATGACACATTTTCGACATCCTTATTAATAATATCATAATCAGCTGCAAAAAAATTGGGTTTTTTTACTTTGTTTGACTTGATGACATTGTTAATAGATATATCAACAGTACATTCGAGGGGTGGATGATAATTATCTAACTTACTCAAACATATGGAACATCTAGATACTACAATATCACAATTATTGCTAAGAACAAGATCTAAAGTTTTATTAAATTATTGACGACACCGTTGCATTGAGCTAAGTTGTTTTCACTTAAGAAATCTATAATAAATGTACCCGCACTAAAATTATAATTATCAGGCATAAAATAGTTAAGGAAAGGTTTCCAAGGAATACAAGGCATATTAAAGTCACCTAATATTAAAGTTTTTTCCTGTTGTATAATTACAGTAGATACTTTGTTTAGGAAACGTTCTAAAACTTCAAATTTCAGGGGAGAGGCTAAGTAAACACCACAGATTGAGAGTGTATGTGAATTGGAGCCAGATTTATAAACAATATTAACCCACAGGCATTCGGAGGTACCCTCCCATTCAAACAGTCTATAGCACTTATATTTTTTTAAAACAGCAATCATGACACCACCACCATCTAATTTATTGTTAAATTCAGTGGTTTCACGATCACGACGAAAGAGTTGGTATCTATTGTCGATAATCTCGTTATTAAATATACTTGAATTAAGCCATGTTTCTGTTAATACTAGAACATCAAATTCTTCATTTAAAATAGAACAGTATATATCATGACATTTACTTTTTATACCTCTAGCATTTTGGTAATAAATTCTTAATTGATACATTTTTAACAATAATAGTAAGTAGAATAATGAAAATGAATATATGTAATAATTTTACTACACTGAAACTAGTTTACGGAATGTATCTTGACTCTTGATATGTACTACTTCACTAGAAAGACATTTCCTCATATACACGTTGCCATTTCGGGTCCAAACAAATTGCCATTGGTGTTCTTTCTTAAAATTCCTTGCTTGTGCATGTAGTGCTTTTGCTTCTGGACTCAAGTGTTCAATAACAAAAACTCCATGTTTGTCCCCTGCTAATCCTAAATGACCAGTATTCAGTTTATCTTCCTTGTTTTTGTTTCTATTAAAGTTTATTACAGCTGCGTAAAATTGATCTCTTATAAGTGCACTATAAAACTTTATCAAAACCGATCTAGGGCGAGGGGATTCCTTATTGATTTTAGCAATACGAGTACATTTCAATACCTGTCCTTCTTTTATAATGTTACCTGTCACTCTGCCAATCTGTTCGACAATGCTGAAGAGGTTTTCATTCCTATGCTCCGGAAGGCATTGTAACTCTAAATTACACGACCTGGATTCTCGTTCAAAAAAGTTTAACCTAGATTTAAGGTCCTTAACATCCTTCTTAAGATCTTCATTTTCTTTTTTAAGACCCTGCACATCACTTTTAGCTGTCTCAAGATCCTGTTTTACTTGATCATAAGTTGAGGAGAAAAAATCAATTGTTTCATTAATCACTTTAAATTTCTCCTCCATAAATTTAAACAAATAATTTTTTGATCTTCTTGAGACTTGTTTATGCTATTTAGAATGTCAGTTTTGAAATTTTGAAAATCCTCGAGATACTTAACAAGGCCACTATCCGTTACTGAACAAGAATCAGAGCTTTTACTAGGGGTACTATAAGTTTTTTGAGAACCTTTTTTATAGACAACTTTACATGTAGGACACTTCCACGATTGTTTGTATGCAGCAGAAAGTTTACCGTAATATTCTTTCGTCATACCAATGCAAGAATAATGCATAGTTGAATCGCAGAGCGAACATTTTATCAATTCCTTAGATTCCAGCACGGCGGTACAAGCGACACATTTGAGTGGCATAGTGTCTTATTATCTTTAATCAAAGTGTCTATAATGAAATTTGAACTATAATCGCAACAAAATACAGGGCAATATTGTTAATTAGCACATAACGACACAGCTGTACAGCGATGAGTAATAGATGCTAGCTGACTGCGGGTTGTCGTAGGTCATGATCTAACAGAGTAAAATTATGTAAAACAGAAATTGTTTTACTTACAGTTGCTTAATTCCTTTTTAAAAATTTACAAATTATGTGGATATATCTTCGTTATGATTTTTTCTGTCCAACCATGTAAATTTTTTGTAAAACAGACAACTGTAAACCACTTTTATTAATAGAAACTTGAGACAAAATAGTAAGCAAGCGTCCATTTAGTAGTTGAACCTACTGTTACTGTTACTGTTACTGGGTTATACGGATGACGAACAGGAGGCAAGAGGATCTACCTTTGACTAAAGATGGCCTAACCTATAGCCCTGCAGACTCCGCTAAACTTCTTGCGGAGGTCTTCTATACAGAAGACTCGAAAAGTGGAGAAGATGCGGGCCACCAGAGGATACGAGACACTGCGGCCGCGGTCAATGTCCGTAAAGAGAACGAAGTCCAGGACCCTCCCTTTACCTTGGATGAGCTGGAGATGGTGTCCAAGACGTTCAACCCCAAGAAGGCACCAGGAGTAGACGGGTTCACCGCGGACATCTGTGACAAGGTTATAGCCCAGAACCCAGACCTGTTCTTGACAATGGTCAACAAATGTCTGGAAATTGGTTACTTCCCGAAGATCTGGAAAATAGCTACGGTGGTCATCCTACGCAAGCAGGGGAGGGACGACTACACCAGCCCCAAATCCTATCGTCCAATAGGTCTGTTGCCTGTACTAGGGAAAATCCTGGAGAAGCTAGCCGTCAACAGAATTAAATGGCACATTCAACCAAAGTTCAGTACTCGCCAGTATGGATTCATGCCCCAGAAAGGCACCGAAGACGCCCTTTATGACCTGGTGCAACATATTAAAGGTGGGTTAAAGTCCAAAAAAATAGTAACCGTTGTGTCACTGGACATAGAGGGCGCCTTTGACAGCGCCTGGTGGCCTATGATCAGAGTCCGACTAGCTGAGGAAGAGTGCCCGATAAACTTGAGAAGGTTGATAGATAGTTATCTGCAGGAACGCGAGGTGCGGGTCAGATACGCTGGTTCTGAGTACTGCCGTAAAACGGAAAAAGGGTGTGTCCAGGGCTCGATAGGCGGGCCGTTATTGTGGAACCTCCTGCTAGACCCCCGTTTGAAAGGGCTACAGGAACGAGGCGATTACTGCCAGGCCTTCGCAGACGATATCGTCCTTGTGTTCCAGGGAGACACTGGGCTGGAAATCTCTGGACGTGCAAACGCCACTCTCGCCTATGTTCGGGACTGGGGTGTCCGAAATAAACTACACTTTGCTCCTCATAAAACAAACGCGATAATCGTTACAAGGAAGTTGAAGTATGACAACCCAGTTTTGAGTATGGGGGGGGGTCGATGTTTGCATCTCCAGCGATTTAAAAGTACTCGGGCTGACAATTGACAGTAACCTTACTTTTAACAAGCACGTGGATAATACCTGTAAGCGAGCTTACAGTATATACAAGCAACTGTCGAAGGCCGCCAGAACAAGCTGGGGTCTCCATCCTCAAGTTATTAAAACCATCTACAGTGCCGACATAGAGGCGATCGTGCTGTATGCGGCGAGTGCTTGGGCGCCGGCAACCAAAAAGCTAGGTGTGAAGAAGAGGTTGGATGGGCTCCAAAGGGCCTTCGCCCAAAAAATAATAAAATCGTACCGGACTGTCTCACTCAACGCGGCGCGGGGATACTCCCTCTCGACCTCAGAATACGGGAAGCTTCCTCTCTCTATGAGACAAAGAGAGGAGTGGCCCTGCCGGCGCTATGCGGAAGGGAGATAGAGAAGAGAGTAAGGCCATCTAAAGTTTCGCACCCGGCTAAATATAGAGTAATAGAATATACCAGCCTGGCCGACCAGGAGGCAATGGATAACTGTACTCAGGCAGTGCGAATCTATACAGACGGCAGCAAGATCGAGGGCAAAGTGGGAGCTGCTCTGTCCGCATGGGTAGAAGCTGGTGAGATCCTCGCACGCAAATACAAACTAGATTCGTACTGTACTGTGTATCAGGCAGAACTTCTGGCCTTATGTCAGGCTACTGCTTTGGCTGCCACGAGAGGGGAAAGCTCCTTTGGGATATTTAGCGACTCCAGGGCGGCCTTGGAATCGGCAAGCAGCGGTTGTTCCCATCATCCCTTAGTACAAGAAATTCACGACAACCTGAGAATCTGTCGGACCCAGAACAAAGAAGTGTCCCTGTTCTGGGTTAAAGCTCATATAGGTATTGAAGGGAACGAGCGAGCGGATGCGTTGGCCAAAGAAGCCGCCTTGGGTCTCAAACGCAGACCCGACTACGACCAATGTCCTGTCTCATTCGCCAAGAGACAACTCCGTCTGGAGTCTCTAGACGAATGGAACAGGAGATATATATCAGGTGAAACAGCGTCGGTGACGAAACAATTTTTCCCAGATATTCACGCCGCATACAGCACGACCCATCGTGCGCCTGCGAACCGGGTGTCGAAGAGACAGTTACTCACTTGATTGTAGAATGTCCGATCTTCGAAGCCGCACGAATGAACTTCGAAATCGGACACTCGGTAATAATGAGTAAAGATAACCTGCCACTACTCATACAAGACAATAGATATAATAAGAAATTTATCGAATATTGCGTAAATATTATAAAACTTGTAAATAAAAGAAATAAAAGTTAAATAAATAGATATAGCCAACATAATAATCCTTATTTGTTAGTTATAGTTTTTAATTGTTAGTTATAGTTTTTAATTGTTATTTATAGTTTTTAATTGTTAATTAGATGTAAGAAATTGTTAATAGTTCTAAGAAATCGTGAATAATTGCAAGGCACCACTGTAGAAATAAAGTAATAGGAATAAGTAGATACAAATGACTGTAAAACCCATGTGGGTAATCGGTAAACCCCGACCGACCGACCGACCGACCGACCGACCGACCGACCGACCGACCGACCGACCGACCGACCGACCGACCGACCGACCGACCGACCGACCGACCGACCGACCGACCGACCGACCGACCGACCGACCGACCGACCGACCGACCGACCGACCGACCGACCGACCGACCGACCGACCGACCGACCGACCGACCGACCGACCGACCGACCGACCGACCGACCGACCGACCGGTCTATATCTATCTCTTATGGATAACTCACTATAGCATTTTATATCACTTCGTTTTTAGCAGCTATGTCGCTCTTTCAAGAGTTTGTTTAGAGACATTCTGTAATTATTTGTAAAAATAAATAGGGAAAATGTAAAAGAAAATAAGTAAAAATGTACTATATGAATTAAGATATTCCAAAGATAGCAGGAAATCTTCTTGGTATAGGGAGAGGAAATTGTTTTTCTCCAAATTTAACGCTTGCGGGCCACGGGCAGTAATGAATAAATCAAAACTACTGGATCGATTTTAATCATATTTTTTACACTGACTGACATGGGATATATATTTTATATCCGTGCGAAGCAGGGGCAGGCCGCTAGTAGTCTATAACATATAGTTAAGTGTGAATAACATTGTAATAAGAAATAATCCAAAAGATAAAACAGGGCTGTGCCCTTGAGTCACAGGAAGCTGGATATTAAAAAAAATATATCTAAGAATAATCATAAGAAAAATTGAAAATATAAATCCATTTATATCTTATGCATCACAATATATTTTACTAAATAAAAAATTAATTCTATATTAAAATGAGTATCAGCGCCATCTTTAAAAGTTGAGTGAATGAGAAAGAACCCAAAAATCGCCGTTCTTACTATACTGGGTTCTCTAGCTAGTTCCGGACCTTCTCGCTAGATGGGGGTGGCATAAAATGTTTGTACTGCGGTGCTACTTAGTTAAATTAGTATATTTTAGAAACTACATCGACATATATCTTTTGTATCATACAATATTTTCTTTATATAAAATTTAATTTCATATCATAATGAGTCTAACTAATGGTCTGCGTAGAAATTTCCTGAAAAAAATTAACTCATTATTCATAAGAAAAACTGGAACATAAATCCATTTATATCTTATGCAGCGCAATATATATTTTTACCAAATAAAAATTAATTCTATATTAAAATAAGGGCCGATTTTTCAATCCGTAGATAAAGTTATCCGATCCTCTATTCCGAAGAATAAACAAAATGTATTTTTCAATGGTCAAATAACGAACGAATAGTTTATCCCTCTATTCTATTGGCAAATGCGGTGTATAAGAAACTAACTTCGCACTCGGCGAGTGTGAAAGAGATAAACTTATCACAATTGTTACATTGTAGAAAGAGAAAGAAAATTTTCATTTTTGTTTAACTATAACCTCAAAAAACTGTTTTGTTATATGCGTTACGTGTTGTATACGATTCGTGTTGTTTTCATAGTTTTATTCTAGATACACAAGCTCGTTGTTTCGAAATCGTTGTTAATTTTTTGTTTATAATGAATAACGATACCAAAAGAGACCGTGCGTCGAATTTCTGCAGGGAAGAAGTAAAATTATAATGGTACTTGTGTGCAAGTTCAAAAATATCATAGAAAATAAAAAGACTGACGCTGTAAAAGAGTTAGCATGGCAAAAGATTACTGAAACATTTAATGCTGCAAGCGGGGCAAGCACGAGAACAAAAAAATCTTTAAAGCTAAAATATGAAGGCATCAAAAAACAAACGAAAAAGAAAGCGTCTCATTATAGGCAGAGTTTGTACGAGACAGGTGGAGGTCCTTCAACTGCTCCCGATTTTAGATTTTACGGTAGTCGAAGAAAAGGTGCTGGGGATATGCTCCAACATACAGGCTTAGATTCACGATATGATAGTGACACTATCACAGGTTAGTCCAATAATTACTGTAAAAGTGTAAATTCTAAATAAAATATAACATTTTACAACTTTCTCTATTTACTTATGAATTTTAGTACCTTGAATCACCAATGGAGACAAATACCGACACTAATTTGGAACTAAAGGAAGCTGATGAGAAACTCATTATAGTTCACGGAGATGAAAGGGGAACAGACTCGACAGGTGATAAAATTGAAAAATTTTAACAGTAGCTTTGTATTTTCCATGTTCCATAACATCCCAAGTCACCATCATAACCTATATTTATAGTAATTAGAACATTCCAAAGTGAAGAAAAATTGACATTTATATATTATTTTTGTAATATCATGAATATTTAACTACTTTTTTCCCGGTAACTTCCATAACATATTCTTAGTATAAAACCTTTGTTGTATACTGCTATGGAAGTAATAGTGAAATATATAATAAAAAAAATTTATTATATCATATATTTTATATCATATCATAGGTAATATTTTTAAATCATTATTTTCGTTTTCCACAGAAACACATTTCAATGTGGATGCAATAGATATGGGAAATGCAGATGGTATAAAATTATGTAATGATATATTTTATTTGTCACTTTGTTAACTAGTATTGGTTATGTGCATGTACTTTAAAAACTGTACAATACTTCTTTTTATTAGTATTTGTATAAGTAATGATAGGTTTCAATTTTAGGTACACAGACGACAGATTGTAGGACTGATAAAAATGATGAGGAAATTATAAAAAGCAGCAAGTTTTGTAGTATATATATACCTGAATTGAATTTTATTTTACATAATTTTAAAATATTCAGAATATTAATTATAATTATTTTTTATATACAAATGGAAAACTTGGACCCCAAAAGCTTTAAAAGGAGAAAAAACCTTTGTGCTAAACACCTAACAGAGCTAGTGTTACTGCAAAACTAGATAAGCTCATCGAATCTAGGTTGGAGTTATTAGAGATACAAAAAGAATTAGCAAGAAAAGAGTTGCAATATAAAAAAGAAGAGCATGAACTTCGTTTGCAACTTATGCGAAAAGAAGATGAAAGAAAACAAGAAATCCACGAATTGACAAAATTAAATAAATTTTGCTTTAAATAAATGTTTACAAAAGTAATGAGAATATTATTTTGCTATATCCGCGATAAAACGTTTTATCGCGGATTATAGCAAAATAATATTCTCATTACTTTTGTATTATGGTGTTAAAGACACATAAAACAATGTTGGCAACACTCAATAAAAACGCCCCTTCCTTTCAACGCCGCGCACCGAGCGCACGTCTTTCATTTAACTCATTTAATTTCTTCGCCAATTCTCCCCTTTTTGCAATTTTCTTCATATGGACCTCCGCAAAGTAACGCCTAATTCTATAAATAAATGTTTACATAAAGCTTAAATATTAGTTATTACTGTCTATTTTTATTTTGTATATACTATTGTAATGTTTTTACTAAAAATAAATAAAACTAAATATAAATAAAAATGTTTATTGATTTATTAATGAATTAAAGTATTGTAATAAATTTTCTCGAGTAGTGCTTCTAGTTTCATTTTAGATTAGATTCAATATACTGTTGTTAGGTAAAAATTCTGGTTCCAATATTTCTATTTTAGGGTCAATTGGTGGTTCATTTTCATTGTGCGTCTTTGCTAAATTTAGTAATACAGCAGTAGCAACAATAAAATCTTGTGGAAGGTGTAATTTACATCTGATGCCCAAACTTAGGACAGGAAATCTCTTCCATATGCCAAAACATCGTTCTATGGTATTTCTTGTTCTTATGTGTGATATGTTTATGTCCATTATTGATAACAATAAAGATTTGACAAATGTCCAATAATTATATTACCTTAGGAAATATTTGTCGGATGAGGCTCTATCATTAATAATAAATTTGCCATTGATAAATGAATCACATACTGAGGCACTTTCACTATTAAAAAGAAGGTTTTTTTTTTACTTTATAATGCTAGCGCCTGGCTACGATCTCGCCTGACAGAAAGATGCAGCCGAAGGTGGACCGCGCTTGCCAATGTAGTGCCTATTCACTCTTTTTTTGAAGCTATTCAAATCGTAGGAATCCGGTAAGATCGATGCAGGAAGGGAATTCCACACCTTGGCTATACGCATGAGGAAAGATGAGCTGAACCGACTTGTGCGAATTTTTGGAATGTTTATTGTATAGCGGTGATCTGGTCGTCCGGTCGTAAAATGGTGAGGAAGGGATCTGATCAAATAGATCTGTGGCACACTCTCCGAAATATATCAAAAAACAGAAAGCATATGAGAGCAGGTATGAGAATAAAGCTCGCCATGTGACTAATCACATAAATATATTATTAGATTTACCAGTCATGCAAAAGGGTACAGCATCCAATATAAGGATGTTCATATCTGAAATACAACAACAGCTTCACACATTGAAAAATTTAGAACAGCCAGTCAATAACTGGGATATGCTCTTAATATGTATTTTATCTAGGAAACTTGACTCCTATACTAATAGGGCTTTTTAAGAAAAGAGGGCTATAGGCTTAGAAAATAGTGGCCCCCAAAAAAGTTTCATGAAAACTAAAAATCAAAAGTCATATAAAGTAAGTAATGTTGCAACTCAAAATAATACTAAAAAACACAGTTGTTTATATTGCAATAAAAGTGATCATGTTATATACATGTGTCCAGGATTTAAAACTGTGTCTATCGCAGAAAGAGTACAATGTATAAAGACTAAAAACTTATGTAAAATGTGCTTGAGGGTTCATAAAGATACATGTAAGTTTGTATTTAAATGTAAGATTTGTTCCGACAATCACAATACCCTTCTGCATGGCATGGATGAAAATAAAGTTGAAGCGGTGACTTTACATGCCAATATTAAGTCACCCACAAGTATTCTATTGCCCACAGTGAAATTAAAAATTGCTGATAATACTGGAAAATACATTATAGTTAAAGCAAACCCTTACTGAGAACACTAACATAATTGCTGTAGGCAATAGACCACAAAAAAAGAAAGAATCTGTGAATCTTACTGTTTTAGCATGTCATAGTGATGTAACGATAAAATTAAAATGTTATACCATTAATGTAATAACTACAAAATTGCCACAAAATTACTTCAATACATCATCTATTACGGTGTCAAAAAATATTAAATTAGATGATGATGATGACTTGTTAAGGCCGAAATTAATAATGTATCCGTAATCCAAGATATATATCGATCTTTCATATATATCGATCTATGGATCGATCTCCAATCCGTGTGCCAATAACAAATCGAAAACCAGACAATCTCCAGTTGTCTTGTGTAACTGTAAACTGTAGAATGTATACACTGTCCATTATATTAACCATCTTTTGACAGATTGACGATAGTGATGTCCTAAAGATTCTCGTATGCGATACCATTCCGATTATAGTACCTACTATCATTAATCGAATTACGTACCTAAGTAATTCGATTAATGATAACCTACGTAAACTAGATTACTACTTGAGAAAAGAAATTCCAACTTTGAGAAAACTTATTGTTTCTTTGAAAAGAAGTGGTCTATTTCATGGTGAAAAATCTTCTTTGGTCAAAGTTTTGAACACAATTGGCTTTTCATATAAAAAGTTAAATAAAAGAAAATTATTAATGGAACGCACAGATATAGCTATAGCACGTTGTGATTTTTTAAGAGAGGCAAAGAAAATACAAGATTGGGCAAATATTGTTTTCACGGATGAAACATGGCTCAACGCTAACCACACACTATCTCGTTTCTGGACTGATGATACTGCTGATTCCACTTCCTCAGTACCAATGGGAAAAGGTGAGCGCCTAATCATTTGCCATGCAGGTACAGCAAAAGGATTTGTACAAGACGCACTGTTGGCATTTAAATCGAAGAAATCAAATGACTACCACGAAGAGATGAATGCAAATGTGTATGAAGAGTGGTTCAAAAAAATGCTCATTTCATTGGAAGAACCATCAATAATTTTTATTGATAATGCGCCCTACCACTCCCGTCAAATTGACAAAATGCCAACACAGGCTAATAAAAAGCATGAAATAATTAATTGGCTTCGGGACAATGGAGAAAATGTGGACGACTCAATGTTAAAAGTTGAATTAATAAAAATATTAAAAACCAAAAAGAGAGCAAAACGCTATGTAATCAATGAAATGGCAGCAGAATATGGCCATACTGTTCTTCGGATTCCTCCATACCACTGCCAGTACAACGCAATAGAACTTATATGGGCACAAGTAAAAGGGCATGCTGCGAGATGCAATACAAGCCCCCCATTCACAGCGAATAAAATGTTGCAATTGCTAAAAAATGCTTGCACCCACGTAACGGCCGAGAACTGGGCAAGTGTGGTGGAAAGAACTAAAAGAGTAATATTCTCTGATTGGGAACGTGATATTGCGTTTGATAATATATTATCTACACAAGAGCTAATAATAACTGCTACTGAAGACTCCTCATCGGAGGAGTCTAGTGTTGATTATCATTCCGACGACTCGTGCTAATAAAATAAATTAAAATATCCTGATTGTTTTATTTGTATTCATGTATTAACTAAGAAGAAAGTAAAACTTTTAATACTCGTAACATCGATTTCTACCGATTATTTTTAATCTGTGGCATAATCGTAGTAACCCATTATGTGTGACATCACTAAGTGGGCGGTACCCATTCATAAAGTACAAATATTATTTGTATGATATTTGTACGTAAGCAATACAAAACTTAATGAGCGTGAGCTGTCAAAAGACTGATAATATGATGGACGCAGTATAGATATCTATTATCTAGCAATGTTTTCCTCTTGATATTTCCGTTTTACACAATACAATAAAAAAATTTGCATGCTACATTTAAAATAATTAAATTAAAAAAATGACTTAAATCGGTTTTACTTCTGATAAAACTTTACTTTTAATTATATAGACCCTATATTTTTTTTAAAGAACAGATTTAATTTCAAATTTCTTGATATATAGAAATGGAACGTCACGATTTCATCTGGCTAGTAGGAATGTGACTTGGAGTAGAAAAATCGATTAATATATAATTGTTTTTTTGTCCTTAAAATATATCGAATTTTAAAAAATCGATTATCGATTAATTGGTTTCGGACTATTTGAGAAGTTGCCTTTTATAAATTAATTAATAATTAATTAGAATAAAAGCTAATTAAAGTGGCTAACTAACAATAGATAATAACAGATGCAGTTTTTGTTAAATTCAATTGAAGTGTGTAGTTTGGCTACATTGATTTATTTAATTGGACAGCCAGTTATTGCTAAATATATAACTTTCATATAATAAAAATTTAAAACAAAAAATAATTTAACACGTACAACTTATCAAGGTGTCACAACAGGCACCAAAAAATTATTTAACAATATATATAAAAAATTTAAGCATATGAAGTTAATAGAATGTAGATTTCAATGCATACCATATCTTATAAAGCAGTAGAATAAAGTAGAACAGCAGAAATGAGCAAAAAAAATAAGGAAAAGAGGATAATGAAAACAATCGTTTTAAAAAATAGATTTATAATGTAAAAAAATCGAATCCGAAAAATTAAAAAATATATTAAAAATCGATTATTGTGAAAATATAGTCGACTGATATAAAAATCGATGACATCTTGAAAATTGATTGACACATCTCTATTGGGTAGCCATTTATGTATATCTATTATCTGTTGCTGATCTACATAAATTCCGTGAAAGTTGAAATCGCAGTTTACTTTAAGCATTTATTATTGAAAAAAGATAAAAGTTATTATTAATTACGTTGTACGTTAAGATAATGGACTCAGATAATGTAAGTATGTCAGAAGTTGCATTTTAACGAACATTAAATGATTCTTTTTTGTACATTTATTGACGAAATATTTGCATTCGTTATTCTAGGTAAGAGGTAAACCCTTAAACAAAGATGAAACTACATTTCTGGTGGGTTTAATTGAAAAAAGTAATTACATCTTATCAAAAACTACCAACGCCACCAATAACAACAAGAAAACGGACGAATGGCTCGAAATGTCAATAAAATTTAATGCCACGGCCACATTTTGTCCACGCACGCCTCAACAGTTACGATTAAAATGGGAGAATTGAAAAAAAAATGCTCGTAAACGCAGCACAAAAATAAGGATGAGCCGTATCCAAGTAAGTATGGCACATTTCTTAATTATTCATTCTTAATTACGAATTCTATCCAATTTGTATATAAAATAAAATAATAATAATAAAATTTTGTAAAGGTAAAATTTAAGGTGTTTTATAATATAAGATCAGGTCGGTACATAATATGTTACCTATTTATAACAGTTAAAAAGTTATTTTCACTACTGTGTCGTTGATTATGTTGACGGTTTTTTATCTAAGTTATTTTTATACTTAGATATACGATAAAATTAGAATATGTTAATTATATTTTATGGTTTTGCTACTGCAATATAACTAAATTCTAATTATTTTCGTCGAAATGCCTTTTATGCAAATTTCAGTAGACTGTGATAGGTATTTATTTTATTATGTACAACTAATAGTTAAATATTATCTGATCATTAAAGAGACGTGTAAATAGCACATACAGTTATTATTATTTATTGTTAATTAATTTCTAAAGTAATGCTTTGTTGACTTTAAACGTACTGTCGGTTTATTTTGTTATGATAACTCTGTTAAGGTTTATTTTAGTTATTAATATTTGCATTATATAACGTTCCAGAGTTCGCCTCCCAAAATGTCTGAAAAGGGTGATATGGCAAAAGAGTGATGGCCTTATTTTCGGGATATTTGAAATGAAAATGAAATGAAAAAACATTTATTCTGCAATTGGTAATTGACGTGCCTTCCTGTGACGTATTATAACGTGCGACAGTGGGGGCATCAGTGCAGGCGGATGCCGGTTAGAGGGGGGGCTGTGAGAGCGGTCGGAGTGAGTTAGTCGTAGTAAGATTACCGAACAGTGCGGACGTGAGTTGCTATTACGAGGATCATTTGGGAATCAATTCCTAGCAGAGATCAAGGACACCACACTTCCTCCTCACGCGACGAACCCTCCCTGTCCTACGCGATCTCCATACACTCATGCAGCAGGAGCTCGATGTCCTACGCGATCTCCATACACTCATGCAGCAGGAGCTCGACTGACGACGCCATATGAAAATGAATGCAAAATGCTATAATTCTGCTATATAAACGCATGTACTTAATATATACTTAGAGGTTTCGCCTAACGACTACTAAAAAAACGGAGGGGTAACTGCTGCGTCACGCGGCGCGCCTATTAGTACCTGGCTCGGAGAGGTGTTCGTGTTCATTCGCATCGGAGTTATCGCGCTTACAAGACGTGTCATTTAATTATTTTGAGTTTTTTATCATTGTTATTATTAAAATTTAATTTAAAACTAAAATCTTATTATTTACGTAAATAAATTCTAACTTCAGAAGTGGGATTGGCTTGCGTGTCGTTAGCCAATTCCCGCTTGTGCTTTACACTAATTTGGAACTAAAGGAAGCTGATGAGAAGCTCATTATAGTTCACGGAGATGAAAGGGATAAAATTGAAAAATTTTAACAGTAGCTTTGTATTTTCCATGTTTCATAACATCCAAAGTCACTACCATAACCTATATTTATAGTAATTAGAACATTCCAAAGTGAAGAAAAATTGACATTTATATATTATTTTTGTAATATCATGAATATTTAACTACTTTTTTCCCGGTTACTTCCATAACATATTCTTAGTATAAAACCTTTGTTGTATACTGCTATGGAAGTAATAGTGAAATATATAATAAATTTATTTTGTTATTATATCATATATTTTATATCATATCATAGGTAATATTTTTAAATCATTATTTTCGTTTTCCACAGAAACACATTTCAATGTGGATGCAATAGATATGGGAAATGCAGATGGTATAAAATTATGTAATGATATATTTTATTTGTCACTTTGTTAACTTGTATTGGTTATGTGCATGTACTTTAAAAACTGTACAATACTTCTTTTTATTAGTATTTGTATAAGTAATGATAGGTTTCTATTTTAGGTACACAGACGACAGATTGTAGGACTGATAAAAATGATGAGGAAATTACCTGAATTGAATTTTATTTTACATCATTTTAAAATATTCAGAATATTAATTATAATTATTTTTTATATACAAATGGAAAACTTGGACCCCAAAAGCTTTAAAAGGAGAAAAAACCTTTGTGCTAAACACCTAACAGAGCTAGTGTTACTGCAAAACTAGATAAGCTCACCGAATCTAGGTTGGAGTTATTAGAGATACAAAAAGAATTAGCAAGAAAAGAGTTGCAATATAAAAAAGAAGAGCATGAACTTCGTTTGCAACTTATGCGAAAAGAAGATGAAAGAAAACAAGAAATCCACGAATTGACAAAATTAAATAAATTTTGCTTAAAATAAAAGTTTACATAAAGCTTAAATATTAGTTATTACTGATGTCTAAAAAGATTTGTATTAATCTATGTTGTTAATTATCTGTTACACCAGTTCGGAATAAAGTTTCAAAGTGAACACACGCATTTCTTTTAACCTCCTAATCGTCCATTCAAAAAGCAACCTTATTACGTTAAACATATGGTCCTTCGAGCCGGATTATACTCGCCGGTCGATTGGCGTACGTGACTACTCGAGAGTTGAGTCACCGAGTGCTCTTTTTTTATAGCGTGTCTTTATACCGCGTGGTGCAAGAAACTTTACAAAGCGAAAAATACTGATAAACCTGAGCAATTCATCTCTAATCGACGTACAAAATGGACGAATTATACAATTATCAGGAAGAACTATTAAAGAATTTAAAACGTTCTGAAAAGAACTTTAAGAAGTCTCCAAAAGAGAGAATAAAGCGTTCATATATCGAAACTCGAATTGAGGTCTTAGAACAAATATTTAGCACCTTTAAGGAATGCCATAAAAATATAATTTTAAAGTCATCTGAAGAAGATAAAGAGGATATATATTATACAAACAATACATACGACATATTCGAGGAATTGTATATTCAATATAAAAGTACTTTAAAAGATGCTATACAGCCGTTTTTATGTTTAAATACATCATCGAGTCAATCATCATCAATAGAAACATAAATAAACGAGGTAAAGTTACCCGTGTTTCAATTGCCAACCTTCAGTGGTAATTACGAAGAGTGGCAGCCATTTTACGATTTATTTTGTTCACTTATACATGAAAATAAGCGATTGTCACCTGTACAAAAACTACATTATTTGAAAACAAATCTAAAAGGGGAACCCGAATTATTATTACGTAATTTTTCTACCACGGATGCGAATTATACAGAAGCCTGGGACCAGTTAGTGAAAAGATGTAATAATGTTCGATTCAACTGCAACGCCATTATGAAAATATTGTTTGCTCAAAAACAAATACATTCAGAGTCAGCAAATCTTATAAAACAATTAGTTGACACAACATCAACATGCATGAAAGCATTAGAGAATATGGGTGTTCAGACAGGAAACTGGGATTTAGTAATTAATTATTTAGTTGTATCGAAATTGGACACAGAAACAATGAAGCAATGGGAACTAAATCTGAGTATAAGTGATAATAATAATGAGATACCTACCTGGTCACAATTAAGGGATTTTCTGGAAGCAAGGTTTAGATCTTTGGAGATGGTGGAAAATAATAAGATACGTTCAACACAACCTACTAAGCCTGTGGTGAGACCAAAGATGTTTCATACTAATGTAAACAAAGAAGATAAAACAAGTGTAATAAAGTGTGTGTTGTGCAGTGGCGGTCACTATATATGTAATTGTAAGCGATTCAGTGATATGATCTAGAAACTTGACTCCTATACTAATAGGGCTTACCATTTGGATAAAGTAGATCCAGAAAGCATGCCTACCATGGACAACTTTTTGTCTTTTTTAGAAAAGAGGGCTTTAGGCTTAGAAAATAGTGGCCCCAAAAAAAGTTTTATGAAAACTAAAAATCAAAAGTCATATCAAGTACCTAACTAATTAATTTATAGAATTAGGCGTTACTTTGCGGAGATCCATAATACAAAAGTAATAATAAAATTATTTTGCTATAATCCGCGATGAAGTAAAATAGAAAATATATATAATGCTAAATGTAGAGTGGACAATCGGTTATCATACCTGATACATGCAGGAGTCGTAAGAAACACATGCACAAACCTCCACCACCGCCACCGTGATACACAAGCACTATATACGTTCACTATCACAAACTCAACAATCGTTTCGCCCCGTAACCGAAGCATCGTCAGGAGATAGACTCCACGACCAAAATCGCAAAGCGAAGCAATACCCAAATAAGTTTAGTTATATACTAAACGGTTCAACCCCACCCTTTATTTTATTTTGCCTGCAAACAAGTGTAACAAGCTTGAACTAGAAACATTTGTTTGCTCGTTAATGAGAGTGCCATTGTTATGTTTAATAATCTCAAGGTTTTCCAATAGGCTCAGCTTAAGTCCTTTGTTAGAACACCTGTGCAATACTTCGAAACTATGGTCATTAGGAACTCTATGACCGCTTTCTATCAAATGTTTGGCGAAATGTGAATTTTGTGGTTTATTATTCCTGAAAGCTGCCATATGTTCTTTAAAACGGGTTTCAAAATTACGACCAGTCTGACCCACATATGTATCATTGCATTCAGGACATTTTATTTTATAAACACCACACTTTTTCGCGCTTTCTAATTTATCTTTATTATTGCAAAGAATCTTCTTTAAAGAGTTACTACTTTTAAAACCTAATTTTATATTTGATTTTGATTTAAATATAGTTGAAATTCGTTCTGACAATGCTCCAAAATAGGTCAGACTGGCTTTGTACTTATTATCTTTGTAATGTGGCACCGCGTACAAATGTTTTGTCAATTGAATGTTTTGTCAATAAACAGAAATTGCAATTGACAAAACATTTGTACGCGGTGCCACATTACAAAGATAATAAGTACAAAGCCAGTCTGACCTATTTTGGAGCATTGTCAGAACGAATTTCAACTATATTTAAATCAAAATCAAATATAAAATTAGGTTTTAAAAGTAGTAACTCTTTAAAGAAGATTCTTTGCAATAATAAAGATAAATTAGAAAGCGCGAAAAAGTGTGGTGTTTATAAAATAAAATGTCCTGAATGCAATGATACATATGTGGGTCAGACTGGTCGTAATTTTGAAACCCGTTTTAAAGAACATATGGCAGCTTTCAGGAATAATAAACCACAAAATTCACATTTCGCCAAACATTTGATAGAAAGCGGTCATAGAGTTCCTAATGACCATAGTTTCGAAGTATTGCACAGGTGTTCTAACAAAGGACTTAAGCTGAGCCTATTGGAAAACCTTGAGATTATTAAACATAACAATGGCACTCTCATTAACGAGCAAACAAATGTTTCTAGTTCAAGCTTGTTACACTTGTTTGCAGGCAAAATAAAATAAAGGGTGGGGTTGAACCGTTTAGTATATAACTAAACTTATTTGGGTATTGCTTCGCTTTGCGATTTTGGTCGTGGAGTCTATCTCCTGACGATGCTTCGGTTACGGGGCGAAACGATTGTTGAGTTTGTGATAGTGAACGTATATAGTGCTTGTGTATCACGGTGGCGGTGGTGGAGGTTTGTGCATGTGTTTCTTACGACTCCTGCATGTATCAGGTATGATAACCGATTGTCCACTCTACATTTAGCATTATATATATTTTCTATTTTACTTCATCGCGGATTATAGCAAAATAATTTTATTATTACTTTTGTACCTAACTAATGTTGCAACTCAAAATAATACTAAAAAACAGAGTTGTTTATATTGCAATATAAGTGATCATGTTATATACATGTGTACAGGATTTAAAACTGTGTCTATCGCCGAAAAGGGTACAATGTATAAAGACTAAAACTTATGTAAGAGGGTTCATAAAGATAAATGTAAGATTTGTTCCGACAATCACAATACCCTTCTGCATGGCATGGATGAAAATAAAGTTGAAGCGGTGACTTTACATTCCAATATTAAGTCACCCACAAGTGTTCTATTGCCCACAGTAAAATTTAAAAATTGCTGATAATACTGGAAAATACATTATAGTTAAAGCATTACTAGACAGCGGAAGCCAAGTTTCATTTATCACTACTAGTTTGTGTAAAAAACTGAAATCACAAACCCTTACTGAGAACACTAACATAATTGCTGTAGGCAATAGACCACAAAAAATGGAAGAATCTGTGAATCTTACTGTTTTAGCATGTCATAGTGATGTAAAGATAAAATTAAAATGTTATACCATTAATGTAATAACTACAAAATTGCCACAAAATTACTTCAATACATCATCTATTACGGTGTCAAAAAATATTAAATTAGATGATGATGATGACTTGTTAAGGCCGAAATTAATAATGTATCCGTAATCCAAGATATATATCGATCTTTGATATATATCGATCTATGGATCGATCTTCAATCCGTGTGCCAATAACAAATCGAAAACCAGACAATCTCCAGTTGTCTTGTGTAAACTGTAGATATTTAGCAATCTTTTCCTCTTGATATTTCCGTTTTACACAATACAATAAAAAAAATTGCATGTTATAATTAAAATAATTAAATTAAAAAAATGACTTAAATCGGTTTTATTTCTGATAAAACTTAACTTTTAATTATATAGACCCTATATTTTTTTTAAAGAACAGATTTAATTTCAAATTTCTTGATATATAGAAATGGAACGTCACGATTTCATCTGGCTAGTAGGAATGTGACTTGGAGTAGAAAAAATCGATTAATATATAATTGTTTTTTTGTCCTTAAAATATATCGAATTTTAAAAAATCGATTATCTATTAATTGGTTTCGGACTATTTGAGAAGTTGCCTTTTATAAATTAATTAATAATTAATTAGAATAAAAGCTAATTAAAGTGGCTAACTAACAATAGATAATAACAGATGCAGTTTTTGTTAAATTCAATTGTGGACATGCGGGCGTGGGGCCCGGTGCAAAGTATTACTCCCGAGCCTTAATAAAGTGGACTGTATTTTTTATTATTGCTGGTTCGCGGAAACCCCCAAAATACTTGCAACTAACAAGGTAGGATATGGCAGCCGTCTGGTACTGGGCGGGAATAAAATAACTGCCACGAGGGATGGAGGCACTTACTTGTGATATCGGATCCAACACTTTGTCCATTCACTGCTGTAAACACTATTTACACTACACAAACGTGCTAGCGGTGCGGTGCGAACTTATAGCCAAAATTATGCGCGTGCGGCGATAGATCACATACGGCGTTGATGTGCGACGTGCGACGACCGTCTTGCGACTGAAGTGCGTGCGGAAGGAAACGGGAAGGATGCTATTGCAAGTATGATATCAAACATCCCCCCGGCCATGAAGGATCCCTTCATAAATGCGGTATAAAAAATAACAAAAATTAATCTACAGAAGAACCTAAAACTACTTATTCATATAATTTGTGCGTAATACATAAAAGAAGTAAACTTAAACTAAACAAATTATATATAACTATTGCATTGGCAACGGGCAGAGTTTAACGACGGGTCTTTCATAAGTACCACTCTTGGTCTTAATTTGAGCGACTCGATCTACTCCATTTTTACCCGGGAAAACCTTAGTTATAATGCCTAAGGGCCACTGCAACGGCGGTGCGTTTTCTACGTTAAGAATAACAACGGTTCCTACTGTAAGCGGGTGAGACGGTGTATTCCACTTTTCTCGCATTTGCAAATTACGCAAATACTCCGTCTTAAAGCGTTTCCAAAACGATTGGACAAGAGAGTCCATTAACGAATATCTAGTTAAAAGACTAGTACGTTCACTAATGTTAGGTGCGGGTATAAACTCTAGCGGTAAAGCGGAAAGAAAATGTGAAGGTGTAAACGCGGTTGGCTCAGAAGGGTCTGAGCTTAAAACGTACAAATGATTGCGGTGATAATAATCAATTAAAATATCTAATATGTGCCCCTTTTTGGGCAATAAAGCGGGATGCTTATGTGAAAAATCTAAAGAAGAATAGGACAGATGTCCACCTACGCGTAATATGCCGTTAGAAACGAAAGGGAATAACTTTCTCAATGCGGGCGAATAGGATTTATTATTTTTAATATTATTGAGATCGTCACTAAAGGCTTCGCGTTGTATCGCTTGAATTATAGCTAATTCTGCCGTATCCATATCCTCAGCTGTTATTGTTTTATTACGCGGAAGTTTTCGCAAAAACCGAAGGATATAAACGGTGCAGCGAATAAATTTGGTCCAAGAAGAAAACTTGGAACCAAGCGTTACGATAATATTTTCATCGTGCGGTCTTGTTACATAAGAAACAGTTTTCTTCTCAGGTACTGCGGTTTTATCACTAGGTGTAAAGGTATTTAAACACCATTCTTCAGAGCGAGAGGAAAGCCAAGGCGGGCCTCTAAACCAAAGCGAGTGCTCTAGAAGTTGTGCAGGCAAAAGCCCGCGTGAAACACAATCCGCAGGATTTTGAGTTCCTGCGATATGATAAAAGTCAACCTTTAAAGTTGATAAATGCGTCTGAATTTCTGATATCCTATTAGCTACGTAAGTGTTAAATTTATGCGGTGAAGAAAGTGCCCAGCACAGAGCAACTTCTGAATCAGAGAATACAAGTACCTCATTAATAGTTATGCGGGTAGACAAAGTGTCATAAACTGATCGAACTAAACGTGCAAGCAGAATTAAGGCATTTAGTTCGAGTCGAGCGAGTGTGATCTTTGGCTTTAAAGGTGCCACGCGAGATTTAGAACAGACTAACGTAACTATAGGCGGAAGATTCGCAGTCTCAGTGTGTAAAT
Organism: Morpho helenor; assembly: GCA_029227775.1. Classification (NCBI taxonomy): domain Eukaryota; kingdom Metazoa; phylum Arthropoda; class Insecta; order Lepidoptera; family Nymphalidae; genus Morpho; species Morpho helenor. The sequence goes on along the minus strand of JARGCU010000007.1, from coordinate 9,770,682 downwards.
ATAACACACAACCATAAGCTTTCTCACTAGCATCTGCAAAAGCAAGAAGTGTAACTTTAGAAGTTTTCTCAATTCCCATATAGCGGTTAAATTTAAGTTGAGCGATAAGTGGCAACTCTGAAATATAGTTCTGCCATTTATGAACAAAATGTACAGGAAGAGAGTCATCCCAACCTATATGAAGTAGCCACAATTCTTGTATAATTAATTTAGCGTATAGAATAACAGGACCAATAAGGCCTAAAACGTCGTAAAGACGAGCGGTAGTGGAGAGAATAGCTCGCTTAGTACAAGCTGTCGGCGGTTGCGTTACGGTAAATACAAAATCATCAGATGCAGGTAGCCAGTGCAGACCGAGAATTTTAAAAGTGCTATTAGGGTCAAAAGATATAACCTCAGATTGGCGGTGAGATTCTGGGACGTGTTCCAACAATTCAAGTGAATTGCTGGTCCACTTCACCAGTTCAAATCCACCTGCCTTGAAGAGATGGATCAATTCATCCGCTACCTTAACTGCTTCATCGAGCGTTGAAGCAGAAGAAGCCAAATCGTCCATGTATACATCTCTCTCGAGCACGGCGGCCGCAAGAGGCCATCTTTGCCTTTCGTCACTGGCTAACTGGCGTAAGGTGTGTATTGCCAGAAATGGCGAAGAGCGGAGGCCAAATGTCACTCGGTTAAATTGATATATTTCGAGCGGTTCATCGGGAGAAAAGCGGTATATAATTTGTTGATATTTGCGGTGCGGGGGATTCACATTAATGCACAAGTACATTTGTTTTACGTCGGCGAAGAATGCTATGCGGAAAATGCGAACATTTAATAAAATATTAAAAATGTCCGTTTGCAAATTGCAACCAGTATACAAAATGTCGTTAAGTGACAACCCTGTATCTGTACAAGCGCTGCCATCTAATACGACGCGTAATTTCGTAGTCGATTTATCGTTGCGTACTACAGGATGATGCGGGAGAAAGTAGCCTGGCAAAATACAATTGTCAGGTGACATGCGTGATAAAATACCCTTAGCAAGATAGTCGCGGATGACGTCATTATATTTTTCGTGAAGCTCAGGTTCTCTAGAAAACTTCTTCTCTAAATTATAAAACCTACGCCGAGCGGTGATGTAGGAATTACCTAAATTATTAGGGTCCTGTTTAAAAGGAAGATCAACAGAATAAATACCATCCGGACTACGTGCGGTTGTTGAAATATATATTTCTTCACACCGTTGTTCGTCAGGACTCAAAAACTTGCGAACAGGTGTTTCTTCAAGTGACCAAAATTTTTCTATTAATTTATCTAATGGTTCACTTGTGAGCGAACACATAGTGCGTGTGTGACAAGGCTTAGAAATGATAGGGGCGTCACCCATTACAATATAACCCAAAGAGGTTTCGAAAGCGGAAGGCATATTATTTTTACCTATTATTTTATCGTATAATAATATCCTGCAGTAAATATTCACACCGAGTAAAACATCTATTGGACCCGGTTCACAGAACGCGTCGTCCGCGAGCGGTAAGTTGCGAATATAATCTATCGATGTTAAATCGACGTTCGCGTCAGGTAAGTGTGACGTAATGCGTTCTACAACCATAGGCTGTAAAAAATATTCTGACAAACTGTCAAAGCGGGAGTTAAACTTGAGGTCAGTATAACCCAAAATTTTCTGAGAGGTTCCACCGAACCCCTGAACCTCAGAGTAGCGATTTTGCGGAGAAATATGAAGTGAGAGTCGTTTACAACAGTCGAAAGAAATATAATCACTTTGCGACCCTGGGTCTATAAGACATCTCAAATAATGCGTGCGGTTATATTTATCTGTAACCCTTATCTTGGCTGTGCCAAGCAAGGTAGTGGTTGCGGTGCGGTTTAAGCGGTCATAATGACAGACAAGAGCATTACTTGTATTTAAATTGGCGAGCGCAGAAGCATCGTTAGTGCGTTCTATACGCTCGGCCGACTCATTGCGAGGCGAGTCGTAAGCGCGCGAGTGAGTCATACGAGACGGCGAGTTACTACGCTGTGCGGGCGGTTGTATCGCGGCAGGCTCCTTAGCTTTGTTTTTAACATTAAAATGTAATAAAGAATGATGTCTTGCAGAACAAAAATTACAAGTATGCTTTGATGCACAAGACATAATTTTATGACTAACACTCAAACAATTGCTACAAAAAGAATTATTTTTAACGTAATTGTATCTTTGTTGCGGATTTAATTTCATGAAGGAAGAACACGAATACATATGAGAATGTTGAATATTCTTACATAAACTACAGTTAATCTTATTATTTGAATTAAATACCGAGTCCGTATTAACAAAGGTTTTCGTTGACGGAACTTTCGCGGGCAAAGGAATATTTTTATTACGATATTTAATCGGCTGCAGGTTGGAAAAATTATTAATAGAACGCGACAATACTTTGTTTTGTTCCTTAACGAATTCGATAAGATTTTTATATGACGGAATCTTATCTTGGCGGTTCAAAATTTCAAACATTCTTACTGTATCCGAATCTAACTTTTGCGTAGCCAAATGAAAAAATATAAAATAGGTTAAATCCAATTTTAATTGCTTAAGCGCTTCGACCGAAGAGTCGAAGGTGTTAATAAAATGATCTAATGCATTTATATTATTGCTAGCGAGCGGTTTAAATTGTAACAATTGATTGAGATAAGCGCTGGCGAGCGAGCGGGGGTCGTCATACTTTTGTATCAGGGCCTCCCATATAATAGAATAATTTTCAGCGGTCAGCGGTAAGCCCGAACAAACAGACGACGCCTTACCGGACAATTTGCCGACTAAATAAAATATCCTTTCACTATCAGATAGATTAGAGTTGTCATGAATCATACTTTTAAACTGCTGGTAAAATAAAGGCCATTTACAGACATCTCCATCAAAAGATAGTAAGTCTATAGGCGGGAGGTGCGGTTTTAACTTAGGTATATGCGAAGATGATTGCGGTTTATTATTAGCGGTTTCGCTATTTAGCGCCAATATTTGCTTAACGAAACAAAACATTTCCTCAAATGAGATCCACGACTGGTAATTAATGGGCTTTTTAGGATATAATTTCAGATTTAGAACATTAAATGAATCTAAATTTTGCTCAAATTCCTTCCGCAAAGTATCAATATTAATAGTTTTCGAACACAAAGTTGAAAACTTACTAGGATCTTTTTCACATAAGACAGCTGTATCGTATATACTTTGCATCCGAGAAAACATGGCATCGCGTTTCGATTCCAATATTAAAAGCATATTAATATCGTCATTGTCAGATAAGGTTTTTGTATCACTTCTACTCATTATGAAGTAACAAAAATATCGTTATTAAAACGCGCGAGAATATACCTTATGAACTAAGTAATACGAGTCAACCAGCGTTTGATAAATAATCCGAGCGGGTGGTTTGAACAAAATGCAACTAGCGAGCGGAGCTGCACAGCGACGTCGTGACCTTCTAACTTAATATCGGTCGAACGAAATAATACGAAGTTAATAATTAACTAAGTACAAAGCGAAAAGAGTGGAATGCACGAATATGTATGCGATATATGATGATGTTATAGAACTAAAACAGTTGCCAATGCGGTTTAACAAAAATATAGTATAATTTTAACAACTATTTAGTATTACAGCACAAATTATCTGTATTAAATAAACAAGTAGTCAACTGCAGTATGCGGTTTATTTACGATAAGAACCGATTTAAAGTATAAGACAAATTTTAATGAATCTGAATGCGGTTTAACTATAATATGCGGTTAATAATTACGGTTCAAATCGAACAATAGACAAAATGGTGGACCGAATGAATATGATTATTAATAAATTCGGTTCGATGTGACCAAAAAATGGACATGCGGGCGTGGGGCCCGGTGCAAAGTATTACTCCCGAGCCTTAATAAAGTGGACTGTATTTTTTATTATTGCTGGTTCGCGGAAACCCCCAAAATACTTGCAACTAACAAGGTAGGATATGGCAGCCGTCTGGTACTGGGCGGGAATAAAATAACTGCCACGAGGGATGGAGGCACTTACTTGTGATATCGGATCCAACACTTTGTCCATTCACTGCTGTAAACACTATTTACACTACACAAACGTGCTAGCGGTGCGGTGCGAACTTATAGCCAAAATTATGCGCGTGCGGCGATAGATCACATACGGCGTTGATGTGCGACGTGCGACGACCGTCTTGCGACTGAAGTGCGTGCGGAAGGAAACGGGAAGGATGCTATTGCAAGTATGATATCAAACAAATTGAAGTGTGTAGTTTGGCTACATTGATTTATTTAATTGGACAGCCAGTTATTGCTAAATAGATAACTTTCATATAATAAAAATTTAAAACAAAAAATAATTTAACACGTACAACTTATCAAGGTGTTACAACAGGCACCAAAAAATTATTTAACAATATATATAAAAATTTTAAGCATATGAAGTTAATAGAATGTAGGTTTCAATGCATACCATATCTTATAAAGCAGTAGAATAAAGTAGAACAGCAGAAATGAGCAAAATAAATAAGGAAAAGAGGATAATGAAAACAGTCGATTTAAAAAATAGATTTATAATGTAAAAAAATCGAATCCGAAAAAAATCGATTATTGTGAAAATATAGTCGACTAATATAAAAATCGATGACATCTTGAAAATTGATTGACACATCTCTATTGGGTAGGCATTTATGTATATCTATTATCTGTTTTTGATCTACATAAATTCCGTGAAAGTTGAAATCGCAGTTTACTCTAAGCATTCATTATTGAAAAAAGATAAAAGTTATTATTAATTACGTTGTACGTTAAGATAATGGACAGATAATGTAAGTATGTCAGAGGTTGCATTTTAACGAACATTAAATGATTCTTTTTTGTACATTTATTGACGAAATATTTGCATTCGTTATTCTAGGTAAGAGGTAAACCCTTAAACAAAGATGAAACTACATTTCTGGTGGGTTTAATTGAAAAAAGTAATTACATCTTATCAAAAACTACCAACGCCACCAATAACAACAAGAAAACGGACGAATGGCTCGAAATGTCAATAAAATTTAATGCCACGGCCACATTTTGTCCACGCACGCCTCAACAGTTGCGATTAAAATGGGAGAATTGAAAAAAAAATGCTCGTAAACGCAGCACAAAAATAAGGATGAGCCGTATCCAAGTAAGTATGGCACATTTCTTAATTATTCATTCTTAATTACGAATTCTATCCAATTTGTACATAAAATAAAATAATAATAAATAATAGTAATAAAAATTTGTAAAGGTAAAATTTAAGGTGTTTTATAATATAAGATCAGGTCGGTACATAATATGTTACCTATTTATAACAATTAAAAAGTTATTTTCACTACTGTGTCGTTGCTTAGGTTGACGGTTTTTTGTCTAAGTTATTTTTATACTTAGATATACGATAATTATTAGAATATGTTAATTATATTTTATGGTTTTGCTACTGCAATATAACTAAATTCTAATTATTTTTGTCGAAACGCCTTTTATGCAAATTTCAGTAGACTGTGATAGGTATTTATTTTATTATGTACAACTAATAGTTAAATATTATCTGATCATTAAAGAGACGTGTAAATATCACATACAGCTATTATTATTTATTGTTAATTAATTTCTAAAGTAATGCTTTGTTGACTTTAAACGTACTGTCGGTTTATTTTGTTATGATAACTCTGTTAATGGTTTATTTTAGTTATTAATATTTGCATTATATAACGTCCCAGAGTTCGCCTCCCAAAATGTCTGAAAAGGGTGATATGGCAAAAGAGTGATGACCTTATTTTCGGGATATTTGAAATGAAAATGAAATGAAAAAACATTTATTCTGCAATTGGTAATTGACGTGCCTTCCTGTGACGTATTGTAACGTGCGAGAGTGGGGGCATCAGCGCAGGCGGATGCCGGTTAGAGGGGGGGCTGTGAGAGCGGTCGGAGTGAGTCAGTCGTAGTAAGATTACCGAACAGTGCGGACGTGAGTTGCTATTACGAGGATCATTTGGGAATTGTTACAGACATAATTTTATAATAGTGGCAACACTGCCGCCATCTTCCTTCTTGCCCATATACTTGTCATCTAAACGTGTGCTTTAAACTAAATAAAATATTATATCTAGTAAAAGAAAGTTTAATTGCTGTAAACAGCGTTACAAACATAAATTTGGTGCCGAAACTATTCAGTGCAATAATTTTTTTTCCATTTGGAAGCTATTTTGGCTAAAACACGATTTTCAGTATCACGTGGCAAAACTTTCATTGTTCCAAAAATATATATTTTTTTATTAAACACGCCATTAATATTACATTATGGAAGACAAAGAAAAGAAACGTTTCAAATTATTAAAGGCTCAGTGTAAAGGAACTGTTACAAAGCAAGAAAATTACTTAAAAGATTATGAGTCATCGCTCACGCTCGAAGACCTGGAAGTGAGGTTACAAGTAATACAAGACGTGTACACTAAATACAATGACTACCAATTGCAATTAAAATTACTTGGAGACACCACGGTCGAGGATGACTTCGAAGAACGCGTTTTAATATTACAAGCAAAAATGAACCGTCTTATAAAGGGGTTTCTCAAGCCAGACGCAGAGACAACAATCAAGGATAATAATGATTGTAGTTACAGGGCAAGTGAAATTTACAGTGCCAAGCTCCCAGCATTGGACATACCAATATTTGATGGCAGAGATATTACATTATATAAACCATTCATTGAAATGTTTGAAGCCATGGTTCATGAAGATGACAGGATACCAAAAATACAAAAGCTTTGCTTTCTTAAAAAGTACCTACGTGGTGAGCCACTGCAGTTAATAGACAGTTTGCCTATAGTGGGGGATTCTTATACTTCAGCGTTGAAACTTTTACAAAATCGTTATGACAACAAAGCATTACTTGTAAATAACCATATAACTTATTTAATAGATATGCCTACTTTATTAAAAGGTGCAGCACAGCAATTAAGGGAATTTGTAGCAAAAGTAAGACAGCATTTGACTGCTTTGAAGAACCTCGAGCAACCTGTTGATCAGTGGAATGCAATATTATCCAACATTTTACTTCGCAAGATTGACTCGTATACAGTGAGGCTTTATCATACAGAACGAGACACCACACAAATACCTACAGTGGATAGTATCCTAAACTTTTTAGACAAGCGTTCTGCATCTATGGAAGCTAGTCCGATGCCTACTTATACTAAATTTAAATCCAAACCTGCTTTAACATTACATTCTACAGATACTAAAACTTTATGTATTCTTTGTTCACAGGTTCATAAATTACATTTATGTTCCCAATTTCTTACAATGTGTCCCACAGAAAGATTAAAGTATGTTCAAAGTAATAATCTTTGTAACATTTGTTTAATGCGCCACGCGAAGAAATGCAGATACAATTTTAAATGTGGAAAATGCAAGGCTAGCCACAACACTCTTATTCATCAAGAAAAGAATCCACCTGGACTTGAGCAACAAAAGGAAAGTTCGCTTGTAAGTTTGCACTCTTTACAATCTAACAATAAAAGTACAATTTTACCAACAGCCAAAGTATTAGTGTCAGATGTTCACGGTAATAAGTATGTAGTCAGGGCACTTTTAGACAGTGGTAGTCAAACATCATTTTGTACCGCAGCACTTGCCAAAAAATTGAAACTACATACATATAGCTTAAATAAAAACATTATTACTTTAGGGGGTCATGGTGTTTGTACTATGGGTATAAATTTAACTTTATTTTCAAGGGTACAAGATTATAAAATTAATGTGTCATGTTCCATTATAGATAATATAACAGTGAAGCTCCCACAAATAGGTACTAATTTCAATAATTTTTTCATTCCAAAAGGTCTTGTATGGGCCGATGATGAATTCAATATTCCAGGTGATATATCAATACTGCTTTCTGCTGACATATTTTTTGCAATAATTTTAGATGGCAAAATTGAGGGTAATATTGGGGATCCAATTTACATAAATACTCGTCTTGGATACATTGTGTCAGTCTGCAGTCATATGAATTCTTACAGTACAACTTTAGCTATGCATACAGTAGACATATCCAATTCTGACCTTGATAAGCAAGTGAAGCAGTTTTGGGAGGCAGAGAAGGTCCCTGAAGTGTATCTCGAGACCATGCCAGAACACGAGTATAGCATGAAAGTATTTCAGGAGTCAACGGTACTCCAAAATAGTAAATTCCAAGTTAAACTTCCATTAAAAATTACATTACAGGACATAGATCCATCTAACTCATATGCTATTGCATTACAGAGATTATACAATTTACAAAGGAAGTTTATAAAAAATCATACATATTTTACACTTTACAAAAATTTTATACAGGAGTACCTAGATTTAGGTCATGCCAAAATAATAAATATGGAGTGCTGCAATACTGTAGATCAGCCTTTATATTTTTTACCCCATCATGCAGTCTTGCGCTTAGACAAGCAAACAAATAAGCTTCGTGTAGTCATGGATGGAAGCGCTAAGACAAAAAAGGGTTACAGTCTAAATGACATATTATGTAATGGACCAGTATTACAAAAGAGTCTATTTGATATTATATTATTGTTTCGCACATTTAAATACACTTTTCAATGCGATATTCGTCACATGTACAGAAACATATCTATACATCCAGACCATAGATGTCTTCAGAATATTTTGTGGTTTGACAAAAATAACATACAATGTTTACAATTACAAACTGTAACATATGGCTTGACTAGTTCTGCTTTTTTAGCTACAGCATGCCTTTTTGAACTTGCCAAAAGACATCGAACAGAATTCCCTTTAGCTTGTAAAGCTATTTTTGACAACTCATACATAGATGATATTCAGACTGGTTGTGATACACTTCAGGAGGCAAATTTATTAAAAATTCAATTACAAGATCTTATGAAAATGGGAGGTTTCACATTACATAAATTTGCATCAAATAATCCTCAACTCTTACAAGGTCTTCCTGAGAGCACAGTTAGTCAAGGGGAACGGGAGATTGATCAGGACAGTACAATACATAAAATTCTTGGATTGTCATATGATGCAGCGACAGATGTATTCAAGGTGAGTGGCAGAAGGCTTGGATCAGAGTCAAATACTGCTACTAAGAGAAGTGTATTAAGTTCTATTAGTCGTTTGTATGATCCTATGGGTTTTGTCGGACCAGTGACTGTCAAAGCCAAGTTATTTTTACAGCAGTTATGGCAATACAATTTAGAATGGGATACTCCTTTGCCCAGCGAGTTAGTTACAATATGGGAAGACTTTTATTCTAGCTTGATAAGCATGCCACAATTTAATATAAAAAGATATTTACAAACAGCTGAAGCTGAAATGATTGAATTACTCGGCTACTGTGATGCATCTGCTAATGCTTATGGTTGTTGCATTTTCATTAAAGTTAAAATAAATGGTATATATTATTTGAATTTCCTGTGCTCAAAGTCTAAGGTGGCTCCTCTTCACTCTAAATTAACTATTCCTAAGCTTGAATTGAATGGTGCCTTGTTATTAGCTAAGCTTATGAACCATATAAGTGTAACATTAAATATTGCAAATATAACTCTATTTTGTGATTCTAAAATAGTGCTAGGATGGCTGAGCTCATCCTCAGCAAAGGTTCCTGCCTACATAGGTAATCGTATAAACCAAATAAGCAAGCTTACTGATGGCATGAGCTGGTGCTACATTCCAGGCTTATTAAATCCAGCTGATATTTTGTCACGTGGCTGTGACCCCATTGAATTATTGGACAATAAACTGTGGAAGCAAGGACCGGATTGTGTCAGTCAAAGCAGTAACTATAATTTTTATATGTCAGAAATAGAGATACCAATTGTCAATAAAAATAGTCAGGTTAATGATAGTGTAATTTGTACAAATATTGAAAAAATAATATTACCTTTACTTGAAAATTATTCCACTTTATATAAAACTATTTGCATTATGGTGTTAATGTTAAGATTTATAAAAAAATGTAAAAAAGAATTTGTAAACTCAGGTCATATTTCTGTTGAGGAAATTAGATGTGCCACTACATATCTGATAAGAGGTGTTCAAATTTATTATTTTGCATATGAGATTAAATTAATTAAAGAAAATAAAGGTCATAAGTCAAGTTTAAATTCATTAACTCCATTTATTGATGAACAAGGCATTCTTCGCGTGGGAGGTAGATTGCATAATGCTAATCTAAGTTTCTCACAGAAATTTCCAATTATTTTACCAAAGCATTGTCATTTAACTAAGCTTATTATAAGACAAGAGCACATTAAGTTGATGCATGGTGGTTTAAAAATTGTATTAAGTAGCCTCAGTCAAACTTATTATATAATTAATGCAGTTAGAGAAATCAAAAGTGTAATCCATAAATGTTTAACATGTTGTAGGTATAGAGCAACGGTGGCTCAGCAACTTATGGGGTCTTTACCTAGTGATCGAGTCAATCCTGCCCGTACCTTTGAGAAGGTGGGGTTAGACTATGGTGGACCGTTTGATATTAAGCAATCTACTAAAAGAAATTCCACCATTAGTAAAGGCTATATTGCTGTTTTTGTTTGTTTTGTCACTAAGGCAATTCATATGGAGGTTGTTTCAGATATGTCAACTGATACTTTCTTGTCAGCCCTTAAAAGATTCATTGCTAGACGAGGTAATCCATCAGATATATTTTGTGACAATGCCAGTACCTTCCGGGGAGCCAATAACAAACTAAAAGAGCTTTATAAGTTGCATACAACAGATGATTTTAAAAATAGTGTTAATAATTTTACATTGCAAAGAGGTATACAATTTCATTTTATTCCAAAATACAGTCCAAGTCAGGGCGGCTTATGGGAGGCTGCAGTAAAATCTGCTAAGCATCATCTCAAGCGGGTCTCCTCTTTTAAAATTTTCACATATGAGCAATTTAGTACTATTATTATAGAAATTGAAAGTATTTTAAATTCACGTCCACTAACTTCAATGTCACAGGATGTATCAGATTTTTCAGTTTTAACACCTGGACATTTTTTAATTGGTTGTGCATTAACTTCAATACCTCAGCCTAACCTAACTGATATTCCATCAAACAGATTAAAATTTTGGAGATGTTGCGAGCAAGTCAGACAAAATTTCTGGAAGGTTTGGTCAAATGATTATCTTTCAACGCTGAACAAAAGAACTAAATGGTTAAAAGATCAACCTAACTTAAAGAATGGTTTGCTAGTATTACTTAAAAATGATAATGCTCCACCTCTTCAATGGCCAATGGGCAGGATTGCTAGGGTTTTTTCTGGAAAGGACAGTAAGGTCAGGGTAGTAGAGGTTCAAACTGCTGATAAGAAATTACATTGTCGTGCAATATCTAAAATTGTTGTTTTGCCAATTGAAACATAATTATATAAGTAAATATATTTATTGCTAAATTAAGTAACAGTTTAGTTTAGTAAATAATAACTTCACAAATAATATTTCATAAGTAACAATGTTTATCTTACAAATAAAATATTGTTAAATTGTAGTATCATGAATATGCTGCAAATATTATATAATATTCCTATTGTGTATACTTCATACATGTTTATTAAGATCCTGTCTTGTGGAGCAAATTTTATTTGTTTCCGATCCCAAGTCATAGGCGTAGGGCAAGCAGGCATCAGGCGTTTTTATGCGTCATTTTAATATTGTTTAAAGATAGTTTTGTATGTAGCAAACTATTAAACAATACTTGTATATTTTCAAACTTTACCCAGTTAAGGGTAGCTATGTGTATGTATCAAACGGAACCAACTATGCATTAATATGCAGTTATCTCTGTATGCATACTTTGTTTAAAATTTATATATTTGTTTTGTATAATTAATATATAAGGTAAATTTAAACAATAAGCATAAAAATAATATTAGTATATTTAAAGTAAGAAATGTTCAACTTATTGATATTTTCTATATGTTTATATGTTTTATTAATTTAAGTTTTATAACAGTTTCAAAATTGTAATTTAATATTAGATTTCAGGTATAATGGGACAAAAAATGTTTGAGATAATTTGAAATAATTAAATATAGACACTGTATAATTGCTTTATTAGGTTTCACTATAAGTTTGTTATGTATAATGGTAAATTAAATTTAACTGGTACATATTGGGCCCCCCCAATTTATGTTACAGACATAATTTTATAATAGTGGCAACACTGCCGCCATCTTCCTTCTTGCCCATATACTTGTCATCTAAACGTGTGCTTTAAACTAAATAAAATATTATATCTAGTAAAAGAAAGTTTAATTGCTGTAAACAGCGTTACAAACAGGAATCAATTCCTAGCAGAGATCAAGGACACCACACTTCCTCCTCACGCGACGAACCCTCCCTGTCCTACGCGATCTCCATACACTCATGCAGCAGGAGCTCGATGTCCTACGCGATCTCCATACACTCATGCAGCAGGAGCTCGATGTCCTACGCGATCTCCATACACTCATGCAGCAGGAGCTCGATGTCCTACGCGATCTCCATACACTCATGCAGCAGGAGCTCGATGTCCTACGCGATCTCCATACACTCATGCAGCAGGAGCTCGATGTCCTACGCGATCTCCATACACTCATGCAGCAGGAGCTCGATGTCCTACGCGATCTCCATACACTCATGCAGCAGGAGCTCGATGTCCTACGCGATCTCCATACACTCATGCAGCAGGAGCTCGATGTCCTACGCGATCTCCATACACTCATGCAGCAGGAGCTCGATGTCCTACGCGATCTCCATACACTCATGCAGCAGGAGCTCGATGTCCTACGCGATCTCCATACACTCATGCAGCAGGAGCTCGATGTCCTACGCGATCTCCATACACTCATGCAGCAGGAGCTCGATGTCCTACGCGATCTCCATACACTCATGCAGCAGGAGCTCGATGTCCTACGCGATCTCCATACACTCATGCAGCAGGAGCTCGACTGACGACGCCATATGAAAATGAATGCAAAATGCTATAATTCTGCTATATAAACGCATGTACTTAATATATACTTAGAGGTTTCGCCTAACGACTACTAAAAAAACGGAGGGGTAACTGCTGCGTCACGCGGCGCGCCTATTAGTACCTGGCTCGGAGAGGTGTTCGTGTTCATTCGCATCGGAGTTATCGCGCTTACAAGACGTGTCATTTAATTATTTTGAGTTTTTTATCATTGTTATTATTAAAATTTAATTTAAAACTAAAATCTTATTATTTACGTAAATAAATTCTAACTTCAGAAGTGGGATTGGCTTGCGTGTCGTTAGCCAATTCCCGCTTGTGCTTTACACTAATTTGGAACTAAAGGAAGCTGATGAGAAGCTCATTATAGTTCACGAAGATGAAAGAGGAACAGACTCGACAGGTGATAAAATTGAAAAATTTTAACAGTAGCTTTGTATTTTCCATGTACCATAACATCCAAAGTCACTACCATAACCTATATTTATAGTAATTAGAACATTCCAAAGTGAAGAAAAATTGACATTTATATATTATTTTTGTAATATCATGAATATTTAACTACTTTTTTCCCGGTTACTTCCATAACATATTCTTAGTATAAAACCTTTGTTGTATACTGCTATGGAAGTAATAGTGAAATATATAATAATTTTTTTTTGTTATTATATCATATATTTTATATCATATCATAGGTAATATTTTTAAATCATTATTTTCGTTTTCCACAGAAACACATTTCAATGTGGATGCAATAGATATGGGAAATACAGATGGTATAAAATTATGTAATGATATATTTTATTTGTCACTTTGTTAACTTGTATTGGTTATGTGCATGTACTTTAAAAACTGTACAATACTTCATTTTATTAGTATTTGTATAAGTAATGATAGGTTTCAATTTTAGGTACACAGACGACAGATTGTAGGACTGATAAAAATGATGAGGAAATTATAAAAAGCAAGTATTTGTAGTATATATCCTGAATTGAATTTTATTTTACATAATTTTAAAATATTCAGAATATTAATTATAATTATTTTTTTATATACAAATGGAAAACTTGTACCCCAAAAGCTTTAAACGGAGAAAAAACCTTTGTGCTAAACACCTAACAGAGCTAGTGTTACTGCAAAATTAGATAAGCTCACCGAATCTAGGTTGGAGTTATTAGAGATACAAAAAGAATTAGCAAGAAAAGAGTTGCAATATAAAAAAGAAGAGCATGAACTTCGTTTGCAACTTATGCGAAAAGAAGATGAAAGAAAACAAGAAATCCACGAATTGACAAAATTAAATAAATTTTGCTTAAAATAAAACTTTACATAAAGCTTAAATATTAGTTATTACTGATGTCTAAAAAGATTTGTATTAATCTATGTTGTTAATTATCTGTTACACCAGTTCGGAATAAAGTTTCAAAGTGAACACACGCATTTCTTTTAACCTCCTAATCGTCCATTCAAAAAGCAACCTTATTACGTTAAACATATGGTCCTTCGAGCCGGATTATACTCGCCGGTCGATTGGCGTACGTGACTACTCGAGAGTTGAGTCACCGAGTGCTCTTTTTTTATAGCGTGTCTTTATACCGCGTGGTGCAAGAAACTTTACAAAGCGAAAAATACTGATAAACCTGAGCAATTCATCTCTAATCGACGTACAAAATGGACGAATTATACAATTATCAGGAAGAACTATTAGAGAATTTAAAACGTTCTGAAAAGAACTTTAAGAAGTCTCCAAAAGAGAGAATAAAGCGTTCATATATCGAAACTCGAATTGAGGTCTTAGAACAACTATTTAGCACCTTTAAGGAATGCCATAAAAATATAATTTTAAAGTCATCTGAAGAAGATAAAGAGGATATATATTATACAAACAATACATACGACATATTCGAGGAATTGTATATTCAATATAAAAGTACTTTAAAAGATGCTATACAGCCGTTTTTATGTTTAAATACATCATCGAGTCAATCATCATCAATAGAAACATAAATAAATGAGGTAAAGTTACCCGTGATTCAATTGCCAACCTTCAGTGGTAATTACGAAGAGTGGCAGCCATTTTACGATTTATTTTGTTCACTTATACATGAAAATAAGCGATTGTCACCTGTACAAAAACTACATTATTTGAAAACAAATCTAAAAGGGGAACCCGAATTATTATTTCGTAATTTTTCTACCACGGATGCGAATTATACAGAAGCCTGGGACCAGTTAGTGAAAAGATGTAATAATGTTCGATTCAACTGCAACGCCATTATGAAAATATTGTTTGCTCAAAAACAAATACATTCAGAGTCAGCAAATCTTATAAAACAATTAGTTGACACAACATCAACATGCATGAAAGCATTAGAGAATATGGGTGTTCAGACAGGAAACTGGGATTTAGTAATTAATTATTTAGTTGTATTGAAATTGGACACAGAAACAATGAAGCAATGGGAACTAAATCTGAGTATAAGTGATAATAATAATGAGATACCTACCTGGTCACAATTAAGGGATTTTCTGGAAGCAAGGTTTAGATCTTTGGAGATGGTGGAAAATAATAAGATACGTTCAACACAACCTACTAAGCCTGTGGTGAGACCAAAGATGTTTCATACTAATGTAAACAAAGAAGATAAAACAAGTGTAATAAAGTGTGTGTTGTGCAGTGGCGGTCACTATATATGTAATTGTAAGCGATTCAGTGATATGATCTAGAAACTTGACTCCTATACTAATAGGGCTTACCATTTGGATAAAGTAGATCCAGAAAGCATGCCTACCATGGACAACTTTTTGTCTTTTTTAGAAAAGAGGGCTTTAGGCTTAGAAAATAGTGGCCCCAAAAAAGTTTTATGAAAACTAAAAATCAAAAGTCATATCAAGTACCTAACTAATGTTGCAACTCAAAATAATACTAAAAAACAGAGTTGTTTATATTGCAATAAAAGTGATCATGTTATATACATGTGTACAGGATTTAAAACTGTGTCAATCGCCGAAAAGGGTACAATGTATAAAGACTAAAACTTATGTAAAATGTGCTTGAGGGTTCATAAAGATAAATGTAAGTTTGTATTTAAATGTAAGATTTGTTCCGACAATCACAATACACTTCTGCATGGCATGGATGAAAATAAAGTTGAAGCGGTGACTTTACATTCCAATATTAAGTCACCCACAAGTGTTCTATTTCCCACAGTAAAATTTAAAAATTGCTGATAATACTGGAAAATACATTATAATATAGTTAAAGCATTACTAGACAGCGGAAGCCAAGTTTCATTTATCACTACAAGTTTGAGTAAAAAACTGAAATCACAAACCCTTACTGAGAACACTAACATAATTGCTGTAGGCAATAGACCACAAAAAATGGAAGAATCTGTGAATCTTACTGTTTTAGCATGTCATAGTGATGTAACGATAAAATTAAAATGTTATACCATTAATGTAATAACTACAAAATTGCCTTCAATACATCATCTATTACGGTGTCAAAAAATATTAAATTAGATGATGATGATGACTTGTTAAGGCCGAAATTAATAATGTATCCGTAATTCAAGATATATATCGATCTATGGATCGATCTCCAATAATTTTAAAAAATCGATTATCGTTTAATTGGTTTCGAACTATTTGAGAAGTTGCCTTTTATAAATTAATTAATAATTAATTAGAATAAAAGCTAATTAAAGTGGCTAACTAACAATAGATAATAACAGATGCAGTTTTTGTTAAATTCAATTGAAGTGTGTAGTTTGGCTACATTGATTTATTTAATTGGACAGCCAGTTATTGCTAAATATATAACTTTCATATAATAAAAATTTTAAAACAAAAAATAATTTAACACGTACAACTTATCAAGGTGTCACAACAGGCACCAAAAAATTATTTAACAATATATATAAAAAATTTAAGCATATGAAGTTAAAAGAAGGTAGGTTTCAATGCATACCATATCTTATAAAGCAGTAGAATAAAGTAGAACAGCAGAAATGAGCAAAACAATAAGAAAAAGAGGATATGAAAACAATCGATTTAAAAAATAGATTTATAATGTAAAAAAATCGAATCCGAAAAATTAAAAATCGATTATTGTGAAAATATAGTCGACTAATATAAAAATCGATGACATCTTGAAAATTGACACATCTATTGGGTAGGCATTTAGATCAGCAACAGATAATAGATATACAATTACAATCTATTATCTGTTGCTGATCTACATAAATTCCGCGAAAGTTGAAATCGCAGTTTACTTTAAGCATTTATTATTGAAAAAAGATAAAAGTTATTATTAATTACGTTGTACGTTAAGATAATGGACTCAGATAATGTAAGTATGTCAGAAGTTACATTTTAACGAACATTAAATGATTCTTCTTTGTACATTTATTGACGAAATATTTGCATTCGTTATTCTAGGTAAGAGGTAAACCCTTAAACAAAGATGAAACTACATTTCTGGTGGGTTTAATTGAAAAAAGTAATTACATCTTATCAAAAACTACCAACGCCACCAATAACAAAAAGAAAACGGACGAATGGCTCGAAATGTCAAAAAAATTTAATGCCACGGTCACATTGTGTCCACACTAGCGATTGGCGAAATGTATCCCTGACAAGAAAAGAGTGATATATATCTTTTCGCTCTTGGGATATATATCACTCTTTTATATCTGTGGCGTCTTAATTATTTAGTCTGTGGTGATAATGTTAAAATACTCTGTAATATTAACATACACTACTCTGTATCGGTACTATAGATTAGAACTAGATTACTCTAGATAGTAGATTAATAAAGAAGGACATAGAATTATCAAAAGGTCTTTTAATATAGTATCATCCTATATAAGACAAATACTAAAGGTTAACACTGTATAAACACAATACAAAACAGAACAGTCACCGCCATCTATCGGAATACATCGGTTACATATAGAAAATTATGGATATAATCGAATAGTTTACCAAGAGTTTTTGCTATTGTCCGATAGATGGCGTGTAGTCTGCAATAAATAAAAGCGTATCGCGCTAGGAAGATTATTTCATATATTGTGCGGGACAGTATAGTTTATGTGCGGACAATATAGTTTTAATTAAATATATAGTTTATATAAGTTCATAGTAATAAGATAATAGGCTAGGAATATTTGTGAATTATATAGGAAAGCATTAATAGTTATAGTATACAGTAAATAGAAAACGTTTAGGAGGTCGCGCAATTAGTTATCATAATTTTTAATTGTAATAGATTTTCTACTCGTTAGCGGCGCGGCTCTCCCTACGGTATAGCCCAAGTTTTAAAGACCGGTTAGGGTGCGGCTCTCCCTACGGTATGACCGGAATCATAAAGACCCCCGGAATTATAGGCAGAGAAATTTGTATAAATACGGGCCATTTTGGCCCGAATAGTCAGTCTACATTCGGCGGCCGGCAGAAGCAGTAATAAATAGTAAGCTTGAAGAAAATTGTAAGTGTTTAAGTTTTAATTATTTATAGACTATAGTAGACAATAGACAGTAGTGACTTATTTGTGTATTAGACTATAGTGAAGTGTGTGAAATAAACAGTGTAATTGACTGTGACTCTTTGTGTAACCTCCCCTCGCCCCCTCGCACCCCGCGCAAGAATTCCACGAATCTCACGTGTGCAGCTCGCATACGTCAGAGTTTTCCGGTGCCGAAGAGTGACCGGCATAGTGTAAATGTGACATAGCGCACATTGGATGGTCCTTCGAGCCGGATCACCTGATTATCTGGAAAACTCAGCGAGTCTGGAAGAACTTAGCGAACGTTCTGCGAGTCATCGTCGAGGCATAGAAAACTCATCGAGCATAGAGTCGTCGTGTATATAGAAGATCGGGGAACTCTGGAAAATTCTGGGACGGCCCGTGAACTTTCTTCTGGACAATAGTGTGCTTCGGGAACAATAGAAGACGGAAGAGACTCCGTGAAACACCACCAATAGGGTGTTTAAGTTCTTCGAAGACGTTCGAGCATCAGAAGAATGCCCATTACACGAGGACAAGAGAGTAAGAAATCTTCAAGCACATCAGAAGCCGCGACTACATCTGCAACATGCGGCGGCAGCAACTTTACAGCAGCGGGTACCACCACCACGGAATCAACGGAAAATAATAGGGGTTCCGAGATGTCTGCGCCCGCTACCGCGCCGCCTGCTATAGTAAAGCCGAAGACTCAAGCCGACCGAACCTCGATGACCGCTTCTGCCGCGCCGACGCTGCCAGCCGACGCGACGCGGACGATGCCCCTCGCCGCATCAGTAATAGAAAGGGGACATCGGGATATAGAATCATCGGGAAATCGGGATACAGAAACATCGACGGTGAAAAGGAAGGCCGTCAACCAACAGGAGCCGAGACAGACAACTCACGCCCCCGGCAAGAGGGGGGAGGGGAGTCAATCATCGTATAGCAAGTCAAAGGCTCATAGAATAGCAAAGGCAAAAGAAGAACTGCTACGACTTCAAGTGGAATTAGCTGCAGCGCGCCTCGCCACCATAGAAACAGAAGACCTCACAGATGAGGAAATAGAAGATCAAGACTCCGTTCATAGCAGAACAGAAATAAATGGACGAGTCGACCGCTGGTTGGATAATCAACAGCCACGCCCCTTGTTGGCCATCACCGATGCACCACAGAATAGAATAGAAGCACCGGTGGATCAAGACTCGGGACAACAGAACCAGCCAGAAGATAGAAGATCACCGGCGGGAGTGCAAGCAGGAATAGTGGAGCTAGCAGAGGCCATCACGAAAGCAGTCAAGGCAGCTCAAGGACCCAAGTACATAGAGCTACCTTACTTCGGTGGATCACAGAACGAGTGGTTACCTTTCCGTGCCGCGTACTATGAAACGGAAGGTATGTTCACGGCGGTGGAGAATACGAACCGTCTGAGAAGAAACCTTAAGGGAAGAGCAAAGGAAGCCGTGGAGAGATTGTTGATTACCAGTGCATCGCCTACAGAAATAATGAAGACCCTGGAATCAAGATTTGGAAGACCTGAAGCAATAGCAATAGCAGAAATGGACTCGTTGCGTGCCCTGCCGCGCCTAACAGAAGCGGCTCGTGACGTGTGCATATTTTCGACGAAGGTCTCCAACATCGTGGCAACATTGAAGTCTCTCAACTGCGGGAACTATTTATACAACCCTGAGGCATCAAGGACTGTCGTGGAGAAGCTCACACCGACGCTGCGGTATAGGTATTATGACTTCACAGAATCACAGCCCAAGGAGGATCCAGAACTCGTGAAGCTAGAGAAGTTTCTGAGGAAAACGGCGGAACTCTGCGGACCGTACGCGCAGCCCGAACAAGTATCTACAGCGCCACCAGCCACTCAACATAGGAAGCCACCACAGAAGATAAATAACGTCGCCGAGAAAAATGATACACAGAAGACGTTAATAGAGAAGTGTCCTGTATGCACAGCAGAACACATCGCAACAGAATGTAAACAGTTCAAGGGCTTGGATGTGAATAGAAGATGGGAACTAGCCAAGTCCAAGCACTTGTGCTTTCGGTGTCTTCAGCACAGAAATAGAACACATACATGTGAAGCAAGGGTGTGTGGTATAGATAGTTGTACGAAAGTCCACCACCGCATGTTACACTATGTTAAGGAAAAGAAACAGGAAGACAACGAAGCAACAGAAGTTATCAACTCAGCGTGGACTGCCCAGAAGAAGCAGTCGTTCCTGAAGATCATACCAGTACAGATTAAAGGACCTAAAGGACGAGTCAACACCTTCGCATTGCTGGATGATGGATCAACAGTCACTCTAATAGATAGCGGTGTGGCTGACCGTATAGGAGCGACAGGACCTATCGACCCGCTGAGAATAGAAACAATTAATGATATGAAGACTTCAGAAACAGCATCGAGAAGAGTCAACATCAAGCTGAAAGGTCTCAATAGACATGAAGAGCAAATACAGGCACGAACAGTGAAGAACCTTCAGGTGTCGTCGCAACGTGTTCCTAAGGAAATAGTTGAGGAATGCAAGCACCTAGAAGACATTAGAGATTCCCTGGTATACGCTTACGTCAAACCAAGAGTATTGATAGGTCAAGACAATTGGCACCTTCTATTGACTACAGAAGTGAGGAGAGGAAATAGACAACAGCCAGTAGCCTCTCTCACGCCGCTCGGGTGGGTGTTGCATGGAAGCCGAACTAGGACGATCGGTCGCAGCATCGACTTCGTGTCACATGTCGTGGCAGGAGAAAAGGATGACCTCGAAATAATGGTGAAACAATACTTTGAGATGGACACGCTCGGCATACAGCCAAGGAGGCCGAGAACAGATCCTGAGGAGAAAGCACTGCGTATACTTGAAGATAGAACAAGGAAGTTAGAAGATGGGAATTATGAAACCGGACTCCTCTGGTGCAAGGAGGAAATCATGTTTCCAGATAACTACAGCAATTCATTGAAGAGGCTCTTCAACATAGAAAAGAAAATAGATCGACCTCAGTTGAAACAGAAGTATACAGAACAGATGGAAGCCCTCATCAGTAAAGGATACGCTGAGCTGGCTCCGGAACAGAAGACCGAAAACAGAACGTGGTACTTACCGCACTTCGCAGTGGTCAACCCGATGAAACCTAACAAGCTAAGGGTTGTACACGATGCAGCAGCGAAAACTAGGGGAATAGCACTCAACGACATGCTGCTTAAAGGACCTGATCTCCTGCAGTCATTGGCAGGGGTGGTAATGCGGTTCCGACAGCACAGCATCGCGGTTACAGCTGACATAAAGGAAATGTTCATGCAGGTAAAGCTGAGAACGGAAGACCGGGATGCACTTCGTTACCTGTGGCGCCGTGACCGTCGGGATGATCAGCCTCCGGAGGAATATCGTATGACGTCGTTGATCTTCGGCGCGTCTTGTTCTCCGTCAACAGCAATCTACGTTAAGAACTTGAACGCGAAACAGCATGAAGATACTCACCCTGAAGCAGCTGCAGCGATAATACAGAAGCACTACGTGGATGATTACTTGGACAGCTTTCAAAATATAGAAGATGCTGTGAGAATAACCAAAAGCGTCAGAGAAGTACACTCCAAGGCGAACTTCGAATTAAAACAGTGGAAGTCGAACTCAGCAGCGCTACTGGAAGCTCTAGGAGAACAGGCACCAGTAGAAGATATGGAGTTGGGCAAGACAGAAGACAGAACAGAACGGGTGTTAGGTGTCAATTGGAACCTCAACACTGACGAATTTACATTTCACCTCAACCTAGAAAGAATAGAATCACTGTGTACAGACGATGAAGCACCGACAAAGAGAGAAGCGCTGAGAATAGTGATGTCGTTGTTCGACCCGTTGGGTTTCGCTTCACCGGTTGTCGTGAAGGCAAAGCAATTGCTACAGGAAGTGTGGCGAAGAGGTACGTCGTGGGACGACAAGCTGGACGAGGACCTGGTTCGACAGTGGCAGGAATGGATGGCCCACCTGAAGAATCTCTCCTACGTAAGAATTCCCCGGCGATATCTAGGATACAGTGACGCCACCGTACTTCAACTTCATGTCTTCAGCGACGCGAGTGAAGTGGCGTATTCGGCAGTTCTTTACTGGAGAACAGTAGCGCCTAACGGAGACATCAGCCTTTCCCTCATCATGGCCAAGGCAAAGGTTGCGCCATTGAAGCTGACATCGATCCCTAGGTTGGAGTTACAGGCAGCGGTTATGGGAACGAGAATCGCCGACACAGTTATAAAAGAACACGAGAGGAAACCGGATTGCAAGTTTTTCTGGACGGACAGCAAGACGGTGCTCACGTGGATAAGAAATGGGTCACGCTCTTATAAACCGTATGTAGCACACCGACTGGCAGCTATAGAAGAATCTTCGAAGGTGAATGAATGGCATTGGGTTCCGACCAAGTTGAACGTGGCAGACGACGCTACGCGTGACGTCCCGGCAACATTCGGGAAGGATCATCGGTGGTATAGGGGACCTGAATTCCTACTTGAAGACGAAGAAAATTGGCCAGTCGAAGATGCCCCAATAGAACAGCAAGAGCCTTCTGGAGAAGAACGAGTGCATCACGTCACCAGAAGCAAGATACAGACTCTCGCAACAGCCCTACCTGATGTCTCTCGATTCTCAAATTGGGAGAGGCTCCGGTATACAACAGCTCGCGTTTTACAGTTTATAGATCTTTGCAGGTTACATAGGCAAAAGGTACACTACAGAAGAACGCGAAAGAACAAAGAAGACGACCCGAGTTGGAAGAGGACGAGCAATCCCGTGGCGTCACCGCAACAGAGGAAGCAGAAGACCACGTCACCGGGCACGAGGTTCATCGCAGTCTCCGCGGAGCAGTTGAGGCGAGCGGAGGAACTCCTGATGCGCTCGTCCCAAGAAGAATCCTTCGGCAGGGAGCTGCAGGACCTGAAGGAGGGTAACAGTACCAACAGGGAGAGTCGATTACATCAGCTAAGTATAGAATATGTAAATGATACCATTAGGCTTCGGAGCAGAATCGGAGCAATAGAAAATATAGCTGACAGTATAAAGAGCCCTATAGTAATAGACGGCGAACACCCTACGACTAGATTATGGATAGCAGCCGTACACCGTCAGCTACATCATGCTGGCGTTGAGGCAACAGTCAACGAGTGCAGACAGCATTATTGGATACTTCGCCTGCGACCGATAACTAGAATAATTATACGAAGGTGCTTATATTGCAGGATGAAGTCACAGACCCCACCGCATCCCAGAACAGGAAATCTGCCCGCGTGTCGTCTAGGCCACCACAGACGACCATTTACATTTACGGGAGTGGATTACTTCGGTCCGCTCTCGGTGGCCGTAGGTAGAACGCGGCAGAAGAGGTACGTGTCCATATTTACGTGCCTCACAATGCGAGCGGTGCATTTAGAAATAGCTGGCTCACTTAGTGCCGATTCAGCGATAATGGCACTAAGAAGAATGATAGCACGTCGTGGGTGTCCGTCGGAAATTTGGTCTGACAATGGGACCAATCTGAAAGGGGCTGATAGAGAACTCAGAAAAGCAATAGATGACTCCACAGCAGAAGAGGCAGCCAAGAAGACAATAGCATGGCGCTATATACCGCCAGGAGCACCGTTCATGGGTGGTGCATGGGAAAGACTCGTGCGATCAGTCAAGACCGCACTGGCAGCCACTCTGCATGAACGGCATCCAACAGAAGAAGTGCTGTCTACTCTGCTGGCGGAGGTCGAATTTACAGTAAATAATCGTCCGCTAACACATGTTTCAGTTAGCCCAGAGGATCCGGAGGCGCTGACTCCCAACCACTTCTTGCTCGGCGGCCTGAGACGAGTATCACTCCCGGGGACCTTCAGCGAACGGGACGAGGTCTCCAGGGCGTCGTGGCGCTCGGCTCAGCGGCTGGCCGACATCTTCTGGTCGCGTTGGGTGAAGGAGTACCTCCCGGAGTTGCAACACCGGCGGGAGGCGCATGGACGAGGCCCCCCAATAGACGTCAACGACCTCGTGCAAATAGTCGACGCTAACCTACCCCGAAACATGTGGCTGCGAGGAAGAGTCATCGCAACGTACCCAGGACCTGACGGCATCGTGCGCACCGTGGACATCCAGACCAGAGGCGGAGTACTGCGGCGGCCGGTGAGGAAGCTGGTGGTCCTGCCCGTGACAGTCGACGAGCCCGCACCGACATAGTATTCGACGAGGTCGAACGGCGGGAGAGATGTGCGGGACAGTATAGTTTATGTGCGGACAATATAGTTTTAATTAAATATATAGTTTATATAAGTTCATAGTAATAAGATAATAGGCTAGGAATATTTGTGAATTATATAGGAAAGCATTAATAGTTATAGTATACAGTAAATAGAAAACGTTTAGGAGGTCGCGCAATTAGTTATCATAATTTTTAATTGTAATAGATTTTCTACTCGTTAGCGGCGCGGCTCTCCCTACGGTATAGCCCAAGTTTTAAAGACCGGTTAGGGTGCGGCTCTCCCTACGGTATGACCGGAATCATAAAGACCCCCGGAATTATAGGCAGAGAAATTTGTATAAATACGGGCCATTTTGGCCCGAATAGTCAGTCTACATTCGGCGGCCGGCAGAAGCAGTAATAAATAGTAAGCTTGAAGAAAATTGTAAGTGTTTAAGTTTTAATTATTTATAGACTATAGTAGACAATAGACAGTAGTGACTTATTTGTGTATTAGACTATAGTGAAGTGTGTGAAATAAACAGTGTAATTGACTGTGACTCTTTGTGTAACCTCCCCTCGCCCCCTCGCACCCCGCGCAAGAATTCCACGAATCTCACGTGTGCAGCTCGCATACGTCAGAGTTTTCCGGTGCCGAAGAGTGACCGGCATAGTGTAAATGTGACATAGCGCACATATATGTATAAAGGTTTTAAATATTTTGTAAATAAGTCGTCTTCTTCTAGCTAGCATAGTCTTTGATTATGTCATCCTAGTGAGACAGTGCAGTAATTTATACAAACACATTTCCTTTATGTGGTGACCCCTTCTAAGTGACTATTCAACGAGCTCTTGAACTGGAAGCGTCATAAAGCGAGACTCCTTCGTGAACATCCGCAGTAAACAAAACACCGTTAATTAAAAGAAAACTACGGCGTCCTTCATCGTATCCAGCATTGTTAGTAATGTCTACACGTCACACTAGGATAATAAAGCGACAAAAGAACGTACACAGCTGCGCAGTTTTTTACTCATATTGGCAACTTAAAAAGTACCTTATATTATTAAATTGCTGTTGTTGTTGAGAGTAGGTGTAATGCTATATAGAATCATTGTATGGGGAAACGAGCTAAAACAACCTAAGCAAACTGATATAGGAGATTACTGAAATCTGTATAATATATTTTTTCTCTTATTCATTTGTTTTGATTGTTTTTTTAATCCAATGTATCCAGAATCCTCAATTTCATAACTTAAAAAGAATATTTAAAGGGCTAAATTTCTAATTTTAGATTATTATTATTATCTAGATGGAGCCGATCATCAAATATTACGTAAGTTCGCCAGGAGGTACGCTGAGCGAAGACCCGAACCTCAGCGTAGAAGTTTCACCTGGTGGAACTATAACTGTAAGTACTTTGTAAATATATTTAGCTGTGTATATGGTACGTGACGTGTAAAACTTTTATAATAAATTCAAATTTTATTTTCTCATTCATTTTATTTCGTATTTATTATTTACATTTTTTTCTTATTTTACTCTGTATTTAATAATTTTTACAATTTAACTTAAATTTATATTTGAATGCTGACATATCGGCAGAACATATATGGAAGGAATTTTTACAAGCTACATCTTATTATGTACTTATTATTATTATTTATTACTAAGTCATTACTATCTCGTACGGGGTCGTACAGTAGCTATCTATATCCACACATTCGTATCAGTATATAGTAGGCTTATGTACTTTTTAGGCTAGGTCACCCGATGTCTCTGTCCCGTCCACTTCGCGGGGGCGGGGAGTAAAATGCCGTCGCTCGCTGGCTCCGAGAGACGAGGAAATTGTTGAGTTCCTTCGGGATTCGGGGAGCGATGGCGAATCAGAAGACGGCGACGAGTTCGCTGACGAGGCGGCGGTCTACCGAGACCCGGAATACGAAGTTTGCATGAACACTATTCGTGATGAACGCAACTTGTTGCGCGAACTGCGCGATGACCATGGTGATGTTTGGTTCGCGTGTGAGATATTTCAGTCCAATCAAGAGTATATGGAAGTAGACGCTGTTGGGGCTCCGTCGACAGTTTCCGAAGATGCGTCTTTCGTCTGGTCGGACGATTATGAATCGTTCACTGGGAAACGTTTCTGAGGAACCCCGGCCCAATTTTTTCTTCTCAAGATCCCACTGAATGTTTTTTAAAAGTATGGCACCCGGAATTTATGGAAACCGTTGCCAAAGAGACAAATAGGTATGCATGCCAAACAATGTGTATGCTATCCGATCCTGACGTCGGCAAGGGCATTCCAAAATATTTGGAAGCCTGGGTCGATGTGACGGTGGAAGAGTTGTACGTATTTTTTGCCATGCTAATCTTTATGTCTTTTTGCATGCGGACTAAGATTCCGGAGTATTGGACTACTGAGATCATGGGAATGCCCGATTTTATGACAAACTGGAAACTTATGACACGGGATAGGTTCCGTCTCGTAAGCAAATTCTTACACTTTGCCTTAGACGAATCTTTACTATTATGGAAAGGCCGTCTAAGCTGGAAACAGTGTATACGGACAAAAGCAGCTCGGTTTGGAATAAAATCTTTCGAACTCTGTGAGTCCGGAACAGGCTTTTTGCTCCAATATCGTCTTTACACTGGCAAATCAGAAGACTCACACACAGTACCCTCCCATGGGTTCATAAGTCATACTGCAAAGATTGTCTTGGATCTCATGGAAGGGTATCTGAATGTAGGTCACACCATCGTTATGGACAATTGGTATAACCTATTGGCTTTAACGAGGTACCTGAAGAGTCAGCGTACAGACGTATTGGGAACGTTAAATCGCCGCCGTAAAGGAGTTCCACAGGAGATCAAAGATATTAAGCAAAATGTGAAGCGTGGAACGTGTGTAAGTCGACATAGCGGTGATATCTCGTTGGTGACGTGGAAAGACATCAAACTGGTCACCGTTATATCGACTTACCACAAAAACGAGTTGGTTAAGGGGAGGCGCGCCGGTAAGACCATTCAGAAACCAGTAGCGGTGCGAGATTATAACCTGTATATGGGGGGCGTTGACCTGAAAGACCAAAAAATTTCAGGCTACCTTCTCGAGCGGAATAGGGCTCGTAAGTGGTACATTAAAGTTTTTAAAAGACTTCTTAACACGAGTATTTTAAATTCTTATATCATATACACGCGAAACCCCATGTACCGTGTGTACACGCACCGCCAATTCCGGATGAAGGTCGCCGAAGGCCTGGCCAGCCTATATGCGCCGGACCGGCCAACTCGGGCCTCGAGGATCGCACCCGTCACGCCTAATGACCTCCGCCTCAAACCAGGGAAGCACTTCCCGAAACATACGGAAGTTACCACATCCACTACGAGGAAGGGGAAGCGTAAACAATTACGATGTGCTCGGTGCATTGGTCAAAAGAAAAGAACAGATGTAGCTCTTATTTGCGCGATGTGCGAGGTGCCATTGTGCGTAGGGCAATGTTGGGAATGTTGGGGACTACCACACCCTAGAAGACTTAACATATCTTTCTTGATTTGATACAAATATCTCACATGCGAATTTATTTATTTATTTATTTAATTATTTTACGCTACTTACCTTCCACTGCCAGGATTTGATCTTTTGTAAGTGTAGTAATCTTTATTATATAAATCCCTCCTATATTATTGGTCCTCTTTTATATTATTGGCCCTCTTTTATATTATGGGTCCTCTTTTATATTATTGGCTCTCTTTTATATAAACAAAAACCACCATCAGCGCGATGCAGAACTTCAGCGCGGTGCAGCAAGCGGCGCTGCACAAGAACACCGCAGCTACGTGCTGATTTCCCTATTTTGTGGTGTGACAAACTAAAGTTTATTTAGATTTATTTTCAGTTTTCTAAAGGACATGATCCTTTGATCAAGCTTAATGACATATAATGTAAATAATTGTATTGTAAATAATTGTATTGTAAATAATTGTATTGTAAATAATTGTATTGTAAATAATTATATTGTAAATAATTGTGTTGTAAATAATTATGTTGTAAATTGTTTTTGTGGTGTGACAAACTAAAGTTACTTATGTTCTTTCACACATAATGTAAATAATTGTGTAAATGTTTAAATAAACAATAATTCAAATAATAAAATGTCTCATTTTCAATTCCCATATAAATGTACAGTATATGTTCGTTCATTTACGCATCTTGTAATTTGTTTAGTGTCCAATAAACTTTTAAAGCAACAACACGTCTCTCATTCTCAGTAAATAGTCTGCATAGCAAAATCGCCTCTATGATCATTACATTTGGTCCAAATTCGAGCCGCATACCACGCGACCGCCTTACCTGTTTGCCGGCCGCCGCGAGAACAATAGCGAAGCGATAAGACGATACTTGTGTGCATTTGAACGAATCTATTGAAAAGGTTTTAAATAACAACGCTTAATAAAGCTAAATACAATGGAAGAAGTGCTAGAAAACCTTAACATAGTGGAACGAATTATCAAAACACTTAAGAACACGCAAATAAATATCAAAAAGTGCCCAAAAATACGTTTAACACGTAGTTACATAGAAACGCGAATTAAATGCATAGATGATTATTGGGAAAAATATCAACATAACGCGCCATATACAAGGAAAAAGAGTCTCAGATCCCCTATCTTGCGAATAATGAGTTTTATGAACGTGAAGAAATTTACATTACACTAAAATCAGACTTAATGGATTTGCTTAGACCTGGAGAAACAACTGCAAGTACTTCAACAGCTATTATGTCTAGTGATTCACAGCAATCGTACGTCATGTTACCGAAAATACAATTGCCTATATTTAGTGGACAATATGAAGAGTGGATGTCTTTCTGCGATTTATTTCATTCACTTGTGCATGCAAATAAATCCCTATGTAATGTACAAAAATTACATTATTTAAAAACAAGCGTTACTGGAGAAGCTGCTTCGATTTTAAAACACATACTAGTCACGGACTCTAATTATGAAAGGGCATGGGATACATTAAAATCAAGATATATTAATAAACGAATAACTTTCAATGCTCGCCCCAACAGCTGCGTTTAAAATGGGAGAATTAAAAAAAAAATGCTCGTAAACGCAGCACAAAAATAAGGATGAGCCGTATCCAAGTAAGTATTGATTTGTTATCAATATTTTGTATTTATTAAACTAACTACTGATGTAATAAACATCAGTAGTTAATTAAATCTTAAATTGCTAAATAAGTAATACTTTTGCAGACTGGTAATGGAATTCCGGAATATATTCCTCCCGATGTCATTTTGGACAAAGTGTCCGATTTGCTTGGAAGTACAGGCACTGGTTTTGTCGTTCCTTTCGCTGGCGACAGAGAACCAGAAATTTTTATTATTGGTGGCGATGATGCTGAGGAAAACACTAACGGTGACTGTGTGGGTCAAGCTGAAGCAGTGCCTAGAGACAGTGTTGCTACAACATCAGCAGATAATGCAGCAAGTTCCTCAAGTTCTCTGGGCACTGAGGCACCCAATAAACTCACAATGAGTATGCCAAAAGCAGGTAATTTCAATTTTAAAATAATTTATATACAGTAGAAGCTCTTAATTCGCGGGGTATACATTCCTTAAATATGCCGCGAATACACAAACCATGAATATGGAATGGTAATTTAGATAGTGTTATAGGGGATAGGTTCTTAAGCCACGAAATAAATAGAGCAAAAACATAAAAATCAGTTTAAAATAAAATAAGTTTTTGACTTTACAAAGTTATATATTATCTTCAGATTTACTACTAATGTTGATAAGCAGCCAATATACAACAACTAACAAACAAGCAAGCAGCATGTGTAGAGAAGAATAAATGTTATTGCAATTGTATCACTACATATTATAAAACAAAGTCCATATTTCCGTATGTACGCATAAAACTTTAAAACTACGCAACCGATTTTGATGCGGTTTTTTTTAATAGATAGAGTGATTCCAGAGGAAGGTTTGTACGTATAATAACATTCAATACGAAGTAGAGAAATACTGTAATTTTTGAGGTTTCTGTAAATAATTACATATTTTTCCGCTTAAATTGCAAACGCAGGCTAAACCCTACGAGATTTATCAAAATGATGTACTAAGTATTTGAACACCTTAAAAAGGTCTATAGAAAAGTCCGCGATGGTATATATCTATCTCTTATGGATAACCCACAATAGCAGTTTTTTTCATTTACTTTTTACGAAAAATGATGCCTTATGTTCAAAGCAATTTTTATACAATACAGCATTAAGTCTTATCCAATTGAGTACCTTAAATAAATTGTTGATTTAATATAGATCAACATGGCCGTTTACAGCATGCAATTTAAGTGAACATTTTCGGAGATATTACAGATTTAAAATGCCGTGAGGACGCCGCGCTTCACCCTATAGCACTTCGAATCTTTTAGTTTGTTTAAAGACATTATGTAATTAATTGTAAAAATAAAATACATAGGTAAAATGTAAAAGTAAATAAGTAAAAATGTACTATATGAGTTTAGATATTCCAAAGATAGCAGGAAATCGTCTTGGTATAGGGAGAGGAAATTGTTTTTCTCCAAATTTAACGCGTGCGGGCCACGGGCAGTAATGAATAAATCAAAACTACTGGATCGATTTTATTCATTTTTTTTACACTGACTGACATGGGATATATATTTTATACCCGTGCGAAGCAGGGGCAGGCCGCTAGTCTATAATAAAATTATTTTGATGTATTGTATTTTTTTGTACTACAGGTAAAAAGAAGCTCAATAGCACAACTAAAAGAAACCTCGCTATAGCTGATTATTACATATCTAAAAAAAGATATGTTGATGCAAATTTGGAGAATCTTTTATTGCAAAACGAAAATTTAAGTGGAAAATGAACGATTAAAATTGGAACTATTAAAAAATATTAAACAATAGTTTAAATGATAATCTTTTATTTTAAATAATTTTACTCCTATTCCATTCCATAATTAGAAGGTATTTTAACATTAAGGGTGGCATGATGAACAGGGCCTACGGCAGCATCAAGCGTCATCCACCACTGGAGGCAGTTAATGTTTATATTGTTTTATTAAAAAAAACAATGTTATAATGCTTTTATAATCTAATAATTAAATAATCAAAGCCAGGGCTTAAATACTAGAGCCAATGTATTATATCAAAATCTTGGTAGATTCAGATTTCTTAATTACAAATTCTATCTAATTTGTATATAAAATAAAACATTTCAATGGTTCAATATTGAATTTTATTAACGAAAATAATTATTAATAAGATCAACTCTTGTTTGGTAATCTTGAGATTCCGGAGTGTGAGTGCCACAACTGGAAATCGCCTTTTCCAAACCCCAAATGTCCTAAAATATACAGTATAATTAAGCTTTATTTTATTTATTTTTTATTAAATATACAATAGTGTTAGTTTTTAATTGTGAGCCAAGTATAAATATTATAAATATTTATATAATTGCTACAAACCTTTCAATACTATTCCTTGTCTGAACATGTGCTTGATTATATCTCCGTTCAGCTTCAGTTGTAGAATTTAATAGTGGTGTAAGTAAATAATTTCTATTTGGATAAGCGCTGTCCCCAAGTAACCAGCGGCCCTGGAATTGTCCTGCATCACATTGAGCTAAAAAACAATAATTAAAAAAAAAAGTATAATTAATTGGTAATCAAGTGATTGTAAATATATATTTTAAAATTTACATTATTTTGTACCTCTCAAAATAGAATTATTAAAGATGGTTGCATCATGGGTGGAACCAGGCCAGCGAGCAACCACATTCATAAATTTTAAGTCAGCGTCACAGACTGCTTGTACATTCAATGAAAAGTAGCCTTTTCGGTTTCTAAACTCTTCACCAAACGATACACCTGCAAAAAGACCAAAACATTTAATAATGTATATAAAGAATCTAAAGATATCATAGAATTTTTCTGCAGCTCTTATATGCATATAAATGTACATGTCATATAGGTTAGCGATAGCTCTTGAAATGTCCCGTACGATACGTCCTGCTGTTGATTTTGACACCCCAACAAAGTCAGCTACAGAAATCAACATAGTGCCTAAGGCATAAAACCTTAACGTCAATAATAGTTGGTGCAGGGGTGGAAGTCCATGATTCCTAAAACAAAAAATGGCTTTTAGAGTTTTGTACAAAACTTTTCATTGGCGATCTAAAATCTTAAGATTTTGGATTAGATCGATTATTAATTTCGGCCGTTAAAGATTCTACGCGCCTGCGCAATTATAATAGCAAATACTATGAGCCGAATTAACGCTAATTACGATCTTCCTGTTGCGTTTTTTTTCTCTCTCTGTCATTACACGTCGTGCTAACACCTAACAAGTATTTTCATTGTCCTTTTTATATTACCGTGAGTCCCCTACATGGTCCTGGATCGAAGCCGGATTATTATTTGTTTATCAATTTCGAAAAATCCAGTGACTTTCCCGAAATTTACGCTAAAATTACGTGAATTAAACGTTTATAATCGGATAACCTTCATCGACGGTAAAGGTCAGTGAGTTAAGTGGTTGGACAACATTAAAATCAATGTTTTCAAAGTTTTTGTAACCCAACACTCTGTAAAGGTAAAATTTAAGGTGTTTTATAATATAAGATCAGGTCGGTCATTACCTATTTATAACAGTTGAAAAGTTATTTTCACTACTGTGTCGTTGCTTAGGTTGACGGTTTTTATCTAAATTATTTTTATACTTAGATATACGATAATTATTAGAATATGTTAATTATATTTTATGGTTTTGCTACTGCAATATAACTAAATTCTAATTATTTTTGTCGAAACGCCTTTTATGCAAATTTCAGTAGACTGTGATAGGTATTTATTTTATTATGTACAACTAATAGTTAAATATTATCTGATCATTAAAGAGACGTGTAAATAGCACATACAGTTATTATTATTTATTGTTAATTAATTTCTAAAGTAATGCTTTGTTGACTTTAAACGTACTGTCGGTTTATTTTGTTATGATAACTCTGTTAAGGTTTATTTTAGTTATTAATATTTGCATTATATAACGTTCCAGAGTTCGCCTCCCAAAATGTCTGAAAAGGGTGATATGGCAAAAGAGTGATGACCTTATTTTCGGGATATTTGAAATGAAAATGAAATGAAAAAACATTTATTCTGCAATTGGTAATTGACGTGCCTTCCTGTGACGTATTATAACGTGCGAGAGTGGGGGCATCAGCGCAGGCGGATGCCGGTTAGAGGGGGGGCTGTGAGAGCGGTCGGAGTGAGTCAGTCGTAGTAAGATTACCGAACAGTGCGGACGTGAGTTGCTATTACGAGGATCATTTGGGAATCAATTCCTAGCAGAGATCCAGGACACCACACTTCCTCCTCACGCGACGAACCCTCCCGGCCCTACGCAATCTCCATACACTCATGCAGCAGGAGCTCGACTGACGACGCCATATGAAAATGAATGCAAAATGCTATAATTCTGCTATATAAACGCATGTACTTAATATATACTTAGAGGTTTCGCCTAACGACTACTAAAAAAACGGAGGGGTAACTGTTGTTGCGTCTTTTTTTTTTTTTTTTTTTTTTTTTTTTTTTTTCGAATATGACTAATGCTGTTAGCCCTAATGGCTTTGACAGCGTCACCGATAAGACGGGCGAGCGCAGAAGCATCGCCGAGAAGAAATGATACATGCGGGTGCATTACAAGCACCCGCGCTACAGGGGGGCGTCGCCTTAAGGGTGTCTCCTGCGAGACCGAACCTCGGCTTAAGGCGGCGCGTTTTTGGAGGGCTGCATCTAATAAATGACTTGGAAGAAGTCTGCGTCACGGCGGCCGCGGCAGAGGGCTGCGGCCGCTTGACACAAGCAAGCGGGGACCTCGTCTTCGCCGGCGAAGACGCTGTTTGTGTAAATGTAGTGTGTGTATCTTGTTGGATGCTGTGATAGCATCGTCGGGGTCGTTAAGGACGCTCTTCGGGCGCCTGTGAATCTTATTGGGGTGCCTGAACACCTTATAGTTGGACGCGGCCACTATAAGGGGGTTTGGGTGGATGGACGCTTTCTCGAAGTAAGTCGTCGAGAATCGTCTGAAAAGATCGGCTATCGTGGGTAGGTCGAGATCTCTATGGAGGTTCACGTTGCGCACGAACCACGGACAGCCAGTGGCTGTACGCATGAATCGATTTTGAAGTGTCTGCAACGGACACAGTCGTGATTTCGGAACGTGCGCGAACGCGACGCTCGCATAGGTCATAATGGGTCTGATGCAAGTTTTGTAAAGTGTCACTTTGTTGCGAAGTGACAGTTTACTTGTCTTGCACAGTATCGGATTGAGGCGTCCCATGGCGAACGCTGCCCGGTTACGGACAACGCGGATGTGTCGGATGAAGGATAGGGTAGGTTCGAGGATGACACCTAAGTATTTGACTTCCTTTTGCCAATCTATGTATTTGTTGTAAATAGAGACTCTAGGAGGCGTCCGGATGAAGTCCATGGCTCTCCTAGATCTCGCAAAGAACATTGCTGCGCTTTTATCGGGATTTATTTCGATTCTCCACCGGCGGAACCAGCTTCCGAGCTGGTTGGTTGCTCTTTGGAGCCTATCATTTATAGTAATGGGATCTCTACAGGTGGTATAGATTGCGGTATCGTCCGCGAACATGGCTAAGTGGGTGACTGCACTAGTTTTAGTGGAGAATCGTGGGATGTCACTCGTATAGAGCGAGTAGAGGAACGGTGCGAGTACCGAACCTTGGGGGACTCCGGCGCGTAAGGTGCGTCTTGAGGAGAGCGCACCATCAATACGATATCTAAATGAGCGATTAGTGAGATAATCGCGAATGATAAGAACGAGTCTATCGGGGATTCCTAGGTTCGCGAGTTTGTATATTAAACCCGCATGCCATACCTTATCGAAGGCTTTGGCGACATCGAAGAAAACAGTACCGGTGTACCGTTTTTTGGCGAAGCCATTGAGGACGGCTTCGGTAAGTCGGTGTACTTGTTGTACCGCGGTGTGTTTGGCGCGGAAGCCGAATTGCTCATCCGGTATGAGCTTCATCGACTCCATGAACGTTTTGAGTCTAGCGAGGATTACTCGCTCGTAGACTTTCCCTAAGCTGTTGAGCAGACTGATGGGTCGATAGCTGCTCGGGAGATTACTGGGTTTTCCCGGTTTACGAATACCTATTACTATTGCTTCCTTCCATTCGTCGGGGAAGGAGCAGCCTAACAGGAGGGCATTGAAAATCAATACTAATAGGTTTATGAGTTGGTCGGGGAGGCACTTGAGTGCTTTGTTGGATATGGAGTCGGGGCCTGGGGACTTGCGGGTCTTCAGGTTTTGGATAATGGAACGGACTTCCTCTCCGGTGGTGGGAGTGAGCGGCTCGCTTTCGGGAGCCTTCGCGGATATCCTAGCCGCCGCCATTTCCACTTCCGAGTGGAATTCGGCGTGTTCGGGATGACTGGGATTGTTAGTACATTGTCCCTCAAGACTGTCAGCCAAGCATTCGGCCTTATCGATGTCGTCAAAAGCGACCGGACGGTTTGAACGTATTAATGGAGGTGTAGCTGCACACTGGTCTCCTCTCAGGGATTTCGCCAGTTTCCAGAAAGCCAGGTGACTCGGCGAGATCTCTGAGAGTTTGTTGTCCCAGGCGGACTGACGGTTGAGGCTGAGTTTTTCTCTAACCTCTCTTTGAAGTCGCCGGAGTGTTCTCCGGTTATCGTCTGTCGGGTATGCGTCATGGGCCCTAGTGGCGGCACGTTTACGTCTAAGTAGGTCGCGCAGGTCGTCCGGTAGTCTCCCACGACCGCGGTCGTCGGGGACTTCCTTGGAGCAGCGCTCGAGTGAGTCTGTTATATGTTTCGTAAGGTGGGTAACAGCGAACTTGGCACTATCCACGGAGTCTATCTTGTCAGGAATTTGATCTAGGTGGTCTGAGTTTAGGGACTGGAGTTTCCCGCCTAATTTACTCCAGTCGATTATCGTTTTCGTGGGCGGGGTCGTGGAGGTAGATTGCCCTAACTGAATTAGAACCGGACGGTGGTCCGAGTCTAATTCATGCAGGACTTCTATAGAATGTAACTGGAGAGCTACATTTTTGAAAATGTATATATCTAACACATCTGCTCTGTTTGGATCCCCGTTAGGCGGGTATCTGGTGGGCTCGTTAGGGGCTATCACCTCAAAAGCGAGGTTTGGAAGGCCGTTGAGGCCTTGGAGTATTGTGCCGTTCCGGTTGGTTCGGCGAGAGTTCCATTGGCCATGTTTGGAGTTGAAGTCTCCGGCCAGTATTACAGAGTCGCCTAGTGCGAGAAGGGTGCGGACGTCTCTTTCGAGTACCCGTTTGGTCGGACTGAGGTATACTGATGCTAGTATGATCGACTGATGGCCGGTCATACCCACCTGACAGACTGAAGCCTCCATGTTAGTGAGCTTTGGGGAATCAAGGGGGGAGCATAGGAGGGCTCTTTTGTAGTAAATGAGCGTGCCGCCTTTTTTGGATGACAGACGGTCATTTCTGATCAAACTGTAATTCGCAATATTGGGATTGCGAATTTGGGGTTTTAAGAAGGATTCTTGTATTAGTAGAATATCTATATCGTGTGCAACTACGAAATCGCGGACTTCGTCCATGTGTCTGATAAGCCCGTCTGCGTTGTACGTGACGAGCTTGAGGGAGTGGGGCTTGGCCCTACCCAGTGAGGGTTTAAGCTTAAAGCCTAGAGATGGCCTGCACCAAACTAGAGTGTTCGAGCAAGGCCATTAATCTGTTTTGAGGATTACTCCTCAGCTTGTTTGCCAAAATTGACAGCTCCGTAGTGTCAATTTTGGTCACTATATCGCAAACGAGTTTCATGTCGTCAATGAAACTCGTTGCTGGAGGGGCGGCTGTCGCTTTAGGAGCGGCAGTTCTTATAGTGGAGCTCACGATGGCGGCAGCGGGTTTCGCTACCGTCTCTTGAGCCGGTTTTGCTGGCGCAGCCGGCTCGGACGCCGGTTTCCTGTGCCAGGGGTTTGAAGTGGGGAGAGGCGCGGGGACGAACCTCTCAGCTGGTTTGGGGGCGGTACGGTCCGCCTTTTTACGGGTGGCCCTTCTGCCCCCTCG
This sequence comes from Morpho helenor, assembly GCA_029227775.1. Taxonomy (NCBI): domain Eukaryota; kingdom Metazoa; phylum Arthropoda; class Insecta; order Lepidoptera; family Nymphalidae; genus Morpho; species Morpho helenor. Next base: position 9,732,794 of record JARGCU010000007.1, on the reverse strand, counting down.
TTTTGCCCTAAGCGGGACTTTCGGGCAGCCGCGATAGCTCGCGGGGTGCCCTTGGGTCCTGCAGAGGACACAGCTGGGAGGTTCCTCGGACGGAACCGTTCTGGGGCAATCGGCAGTGCCATGGTCGCCCAGGCACTTGACGCACCTTGGTCGTGCGGTGCAGTTACGCTGCGAGTGGCCGTAAAGTTGGCAGCGATGGCACTGCCCCATTACCCCACGCGTACGCGGCGTTTCTATACGCAGACCCGACAGTCTGCATATCGTTGTTACGTTGAAGACACGTTTGCCTTCAGGACTGAGGTCGAGGACCGCGAGACAAAGTTCATAAGGAACTTTGGTTCTGTGGTGGTACATACGGTGTACCTGTCTGATCGGGAGACCCTGGCTGAGGAGGTCGTTTTTAATATGCTCGATATCGAGCTCTACCGGGAGTCCGCGGATGACGACGCGAAGTTCGCGCTCGTCTTCTAGGGCGTATGTGTGATAGCCGATCTTTTCGGCATCCAAGAGCGTCGTGAGGCGACGGTGGTCCGTTGAGGACGGACATTGTACCATTATGCCCTGGCTTGTGGACCGGGCAGAGGTGAACGGGATGGACGAACTGTCCATGCGCGGGATTAATCGGTTCCACGCGTCTTTTTCCCTAACAAATAGGGGCGGCACCTTCTCCTTCCTCTCCGTCATAGGCGAGTCCTGTGTGGAGTCGGTCTGTTTCGTCGGTTTAGTAGTGGCCTGTGAGGCAGGCTGGGGTTTGGGGATGGGGCGCGGGGCAGGTGCACCTGCGTCGTTGGTGGCCCTTTTGGGCGGGACGGTCTTGGGAGCCTTCAGCTTACGCTTCTGGCTCTTGGATAGGACGGCGGTGAAGCCGTCGTCCTCGTCTGAGGCGGATGACGCCGAGGGGGACGGGGACTTCGAAGCATCGGATGCTTCGGTTTCGTCACCGGACTCCGAGGGAGTCTCGGATTCCGAGTCGGAAGGTTCCTCTACTTCCATGCCGGGAGACACGGAGCGGGAACGTGCTTTAGCCTTTTCCGCAGAGGGGGGAGAAGGTGCTGCCGGGCTGCTACTCTGGCCCTGAGGGGGCGGGAGGGCCTTGGTGAGCTCCACCAAAATGGCGGGGTGGTGCGCCTGAAGGAACGCGAAAATCGCGTCCAGTATCGGTTGCCCCGTGGGGCGCAGGGTGGGGGCCATATTGGCCCGCTAGTGTGGGGGTGGCCTCCCTGCCGGAGGGCAGGGAGGTGTGTACCTAAGAAAAAATCTAGTTCTTAGTCTCTCTCCCTTCGGGGGAAAGAGGTGAGTACCTAAATTAAAAATTAGTGTACTTACGCACGGACGGAACCACCTACGGCAAGTGTTATGCGTGAAGCACCACACTACCTAGTCGAATCACAATATCACTATCACAACCACTTGCACGGGAACGAACGAGACACTAACAGTCCAATGTCTTTATTCACTCGGGCACAAGCTAACGCGGCAGGGGCGTGAGTCAGGCGGGGGGAGCGGCAACCGGATTGCGCTCGACCCAGACATCCGCACGCTACGGCGGCGATCGATGGAATGTTAGTAGTAGTAACGAACAGTAGTAGTGTTATGGGTGTTGTTGCGTCACGCGGCGCGCCTATAAGTACCTGGCTCGGAGAGGTGTTCGTGTTCATTCGCATCGGAGTTATCGCGCTTACAAGACGTGTCATTTAATTATTTTGAGTTTTTTATCATTGTTATTATTAAAATTTAATTTAAAACTAAAATCTTATTATTTACGTAAATAAATTCTAACTTCAGAAGTGGGATTGGCTTGCGTGTCGTTAGCCAATTCCCGCTTGTGCTTTACACTAATTTGGAACTAAAGGAAGCTGATGAGAAGCTCATTATAGTTCACGGAGATGAAAGGGGAACAGACTCGACAGGTGATAAAATTGAAAAATTTTAACAGTAGCTTTGTATTTTCCATGTTCCATAACATCCAAAGTCACCACCATAACCTATATTTATAGTAATTAGAACATTCCAAAGACAAATGCTAAGAAAAATTGACATTTATATATTATTTTTGTAATATCATGAATATTTAACTACTTTTTTCCCGGTTACTTCCATAACATATTCTTAGTATAAAACCTTTGTTGTATACTGCTATGGAAGTAATAGTGAAATATATAATAATTTTTTTTTGTTATTATATCAAATATTTTATATCATATCATAGGTAATATTTTTAAATCATTATTTTCGTTTTCTACAGAAACACATTTCAATGTGGATGCAATAGATATGGGAAATGCAGATGGTATAAAATTATGTAATGATATATTTTATTTGTCACTTTGTTAACTTGTATTGGTTATGTGCATGTACTTTAAAAACAGTACAATACTTCATTTTATTAGTATTTGTATTAGTAATGATAGGTTTCAATTTTAGGTACACAGACGACAGATTGTAAGACTGATAAAAATGATGAGGAAATTATAAAAAGCAAGTATTTGTAGTATATATCCTGAATTGAATTTTATTTTACATAATTTTAAAATATTCAGAATATTAATTATAATTATTTTTTTATAGACAAATGGAAAACTTTGACCCCAAAAGCTTTAAAAGGAGAAAAAAGCTTTGTGCTAAACACCTAACAAAGCTAGTGTTACTGCGAAACTAGATAAGCTCATCGAACCTAGGTTGGAGTTATTAGAGATACAAAAAGAATTAGCAAGAAAAGAGTTGCAATATAAAAAAGAAGAGCATGAACTTCGTTTGCAACTTATGCGAAAAGAAGATGTTAGGAAAAGAAAACAAGAAATCCACGAATTGACAAAATTAAATAAATTTTGCTTAAAATAAATGTTTACAAAAGTAATGAGAATATTATTTTGCTATAATCCGCGATAAAACGTTTTATCGCGGATTATACAATAAAACAATGTTGGCAACACTCAATAAAAACGCCCCTTCCTTTCAACGCCGCACACCGAGCGCACGTCTTTCATTTAACTCATTTAATTTCTTCGCCAATTCTCCCCTTTTTGCAATTTTCTTCATATGGACCTCCGCAAAGTAACGCCTAATTCTATAAATAAATGTTTACATAAAGCTTAAATATTAGTTATTACTGTGTCTATTTTTATTTTGTATATACTATTGTAATGTTTTTACTAAAAATAAATAAAACTAAATATAAATAAAAATGTTTATTGATTTATTAATGAATTCATCATCATCCTCCTGCCCTTATCCCACTCTAAGTGGGGTCGGCACAACATGTTATAAACACGCTGTTACATGATTTGGCTGCGTTTTTACGACCGGCCGCCTGCCTGACGTCAACTTACCTCTGTCGTATTTTACGACACCTCGGTAAGAATGAGGGTGGTCTATTCTACTAAACCGGATACCACACGGTGGGTCAACTTACCTTAGTCGCCTTTTACGACACCTCGGTAAGAAATGAGGTTGGTCTATTCTACTCAGCCGGATACCAAACGGCGGGTCGACTTACCTTAGTCGCCTTTTACGACACCTCGGTAAGAAAAGAGGGTGGTACTATTCTATTCAGCCGGATACCACACGGCGTTTATTAATGAATTAAAGTATTGTAATAAATTTTCTCGAGTAGTGCTTCTAGTTTCATTTTAGATTAGATTCAATATACTGTTGTTAGGTTAAAATTCTGGTTGTTCCAATATTTCTATTTTAGGGTCAATTGGTGGTTCATTTTCATTGTGCGTCTTTGCTAAATTTAGTAATACAGCAGTAGCTACAATAACATCTTGTGCAAGGTGTAATTTACGTCTGATGCCCAAACTTAGAACAGGAAATCTCTTCCATATGCCAAAACATCGTTCTATAGTATTTCTTGTTCTTATGTGTGATATGTTTATGTCCATTATTGATAACAATAAAGATTTGACAAATGTCCAATAATTATATTACCTTAGGAAATATTTGTCGGATGAGGCTCTATCATTAATAATAAATTTGCCATTGATAAATGAATCACTGTACAATATACTGAGGCACTTTCACTATTAAAAAGAAGGTTTTTTTTTTACTTTATAAGGCTAGCGCCTGGCTACGATCTCGCCTGACGGAAAGATCCAGCCGAAGGTGGACCGCGCTTGCCAATGTAGTGCCTATTCACTCTTTTTTTGAAGCTATTCAAATTGTAGGGATCGGGGAAGATTGATGCAGGAAGGGAATTCCACACCTTCGCTGTACGCATGAGGAAAGATGAGCTGAACCGACTTGTGCGAATTTTTGGAATGTTTATTCTATAGCGGTGCAGCCCATCGCGGCGTCTGGTCGTCCGGTCGTAAAATGGTGAGGAAGGGATCTGATCAAATAGATCTGTGGCACACTCTCCGAAATATATCAAAAAACAGAAAGCATATGAGAGCAGGTATGAGAATAAAGCTCGCCTTGTGACTAATCACATAAATATATTATTTAGATTTACCAGTCATGCAAAAGGGTACAGCATCCAATATAAGGATGTTCATATCTGAAATACAACAACAGCTTCATGCATTGAAAAATTTAGAACAGCCCATCAATAACTGGGATATGCTCTTAATATGTATTTTATCTAGGAAACTTGACTCCTATACTAATAGAGCTTTTTTAGAAAAGAGGGCTATAGACTTAGAAAATAGTGGCCCCCAAAAAAGTTTCATAAAAACTAAAAATCAAAAGTCATATCAAGTACCTAACTAATGTTGCAACTCAAAATAATACTAAAAAACAGAGTTGTTTATATTGCAATAAAAGTGATCATGTTATATACATGTGTACAGGATTTAAAACTGTGTCTATCGCAGAAAGAGTACAATGTATAAAGACTAAAAACTTATGTAAGATGTGCTTGAGGGTTCATAAAGATAAATGTAAGTTTGTATTTAAATGTAAGATTTGTTCGGACAATCACAATACCCTTCTGCATGGCATGGATGAAAATAAAGTTGAAGCGGTGACTTTACATTCCAATATTAAGTCACCCACAAGTATTCTATTGCCCACAGTGAAATTAAAAATTGCTGATAATACTGGAAAATACATTATATAGTTAAAGCAAACCCTTACTGAGAACACTAACATAATTGCTGTAGGCAATAGACCACAAAAAAAGAAAGAATCTGTGAATCTTACTGTTTTAGCATGTCATAGTAATGTAACGATAAAATTAAAATGTTATACCATTAATGTAATAACTACAAAATTGCCACAAAATTGCCTTCAATACATCATCTATTACGGTGTCAAAAAATATTAAATTAGATGATGATGATGACTTGTTAAGGCCGAAATTAATAATGTATCCGTAATCCAAGATATACATCGATCTTTGATATATATCGATCTATGGATCGATCTCCAATAATTTTAAAAAATCGATTATCGATTAATTGGTTTCGGACTATTTGAGAAGTTGCCTTTTATAAATTAATTAATTAGAATAAAAGCTAATTAAAGTGGCTAACTAACAATAGATAATAACAGATGCAGTTTTTGTTAAATTCAATTGAAGTGTGTAGTTTGGCTACATTGATTTATTTAATTGGACAGCCAGTTATTGCTAAATATATAACTTTCATATAATAAAAATTTAAAACAAAAAATAATTTAACACGTACAACTTATCAAGGTGTCACAACAGGCACCAAAAAATTATTTAACAATATATATAAAAAATTTAAGCATATGAAGTTAATAGAATGTAGGTTTCAATGCATACCATATCTTATAAAGCAGTAGAATAAAGTAGAACAGCAGAAATGAGCAAAAAAAATAAGAAAAAGAGGATAATGAAAACAATCGTTTTAAAAAATAGATTTATAATTGTTGAAGTTGTTTGACATGAAACCTAGGTGGCGCTAGTAGTCCTTTGATGCGCGCTAAAGATGTTCTGTTTCTGAAGTATATAGTCTGAGCGAAAAATACTAAAGAGCGAGTTTGAGTTGTAAGTTTTGTAGGTCCAATATTGTGTCATTAGTTCTATAGGTCGTTAAGGTCTAGACTCTAGATATTGTTTTGTATAGTTTTTGTCTAATGAGGAAATTAATAGGTTTGAGTATCGTGAAATCGTGTGCATGTTAATTCAATATTTGTTGAGGTTTAGGCTATCGAACAATAATGTAAAAAAATCGAATTCGAAAAATTAAAAAATATATTAAAAATCGATTATTGTGAAAATATAGTCGACTAATATAAAAATCGATGACATCTTGAAAATTGATTGACACATCTCTATTGGGTAGGCATTTATGTATATCTATTGTCTGTTGCTGATCTACATCAATTCCGTGAAAGTTGAAATCGCAGTTTACTTTAAGCATTTATTATTGAAAAAAGATAAAAGTTATTATTAATTACGTTGTACGTTAAGATAATGGACTCAGATAATGTAAGTATGTCAGAGGTTGCATTTTAACGAACATTAAATGATTCTTCTTTGTACATTTATTGACGAAATATTTGCATTCGTTATTCTAGGTAAGAGGTAAACCCTTAAACAAAGATGAAACTACATTTCTGGTGGGTTTAATTGAAAAAAGTAATTACATATTATCAAAAACTACCAACGCCACCAATAACAAAAAGAAAACGGACGAATGGCTCGAAATGTCAAAAAAATTTAATGCCACGGTCACATTGTGTCCACGTTAGCGATGGGCGAAATGTATCCTTGACAAGAAAAGAGTGATATTGTTAGAATAACAAAGAAGATAATGTTGTCTGTGGTAGTTCATAAGATTTTCTTGTCCATGTATAACTTCCCTTCTTCCTGTTCCTGCCTTGTAATGGTCACATATACTATACGGTGCTTTAATAAATTATATTCACAGTGACTAAAGCATACAGAAGTTTTATTTATCGCTATAGATATATATCTTTTCGCTCTTGGGATATATATCATTCTTTTATATCTGTGGCGTCTTAATTATTTAGTCTGTGGTGATAATGTTAAAATACTCTGTAATATTAACATACACTACTCTGTATCGGTACTATAGATTACAATTAGATTACTCTAGATAGTAGATTAATAAAGAAGGATATAGAATTATCAAAAGGTCTTTTAATATAGTATCATCCTATATAAGACAAATACTAAAGGATAACACTGTATAAACACAATACAAAACAGAACAGTCACCGCCATCTATCGGAATACATCGGTTACATATAGAAAATTATGGATATAATCGATTAGTTTACCAAGAGTTTTTGCTATTGTCCGATAGATGGCGTGTAGTCTGCAATAAATAAAAGCGTATCGCGCTAGGAAGATTATTTCATATATGTATAAAGGTTTTAAATATTTTGTAAATAAATCGACTTCTTCTAACTGGCATAGTCTTTGATTATATCATCCTAGTGAGACAGTGCAGTAGTTTATACAAACACATCTCCTTTACATGGTGACCCCTTCTAAGTCCCTCTAGTGACTATTCAACGAGCACTTGAACTGCAATCATCGGAAGCGTCATAAAGCGAGACTCCTTCGTGAACATCCGCAGTAAACAAAACACCGTTAATTAAAAGAAAACTACGACATCCTCCATCGTATCCACTATCCAGCTTTGTTAGTAATGTCTACACGTCACACTAGGATAATGAAGCGACAAAAGAACGTACACAGCTGTGCAGTTTTTACTCATATTGGCAACTTAAAAAGTACTTTATATTATTAAATTGCTGTTGTTGTTGAGAGTAGGTGTAATGCTATATAGAATCATTGTATGGGGAAACGAGCTAAACCAACCTAAGCAAACTAATATCGGAGATTATTGAAATCTGTATAATATATTTTTTTCTCTTATTCATTTGTTTTGATTGTTTTTTTAATCCAATGTATCCAGAATCCTCAATTTCATAACTTAAAAAGAATATTTACACGGCTAAATTTCTAATTTTAGATTATTATTTAGATGGAGCCGATCATCAAATATTTCGTGAGTTCGCCAGGAGGTACGCTGAGCGAAGACCCGAACCCCAGCGTAGAAGTTACACCTGGTGGAACCGTAACTGTAAGTACTTTGTAAATATATCTAGCTGTGTATATGTTACGTGACGTGTAAAACTTTTGTAATAAATACAAATTTTATTTTCTCATTCATTTTATTTCGTATTTATTATTTACATTTTTTTCTTATTTTACTCTGTATTTAATAATTTTTACAATTTTACTTAAATTTATATTTGAATGCTGACATATCGGCAGAACATATATGGAAGGAATTTTTACAAGCTACATCTTATTATGTACTTATTATTTATTGTTCATGACCGATTGAACAATTAATTAATTAAAGTTGTGTTCGTCCAAACATAGATGGCGCTGTACCGGATTAGCTCACGCTATCGAGTGTGCAAACAAAATAGCATAAGTCCGTAAAACAATTCGGTACCCAGGTCAGTTCAGGTACCAATAAATACCACCATTAGTTCAGGTATCCCAGGTCTTTTATTTTAAGCCTAGTGATATTGCCCGGTCTTACAAACCGGGAGGGGTCGGTATTTTCCAATTATTATTATTTATTACTAAGTCATTACTATCTTGTACGGGGTCATACAGTAGCTATCTATATCCACACATTCGTATCAGTATATAGTAGGCTTATGTACTTTTTAGGCTAGGTCGCCCGATGTCTCTGTCCCGTCCACTTCGCGGGGGCGGGGAGTAAAATGCCGTCGCTCGCTGGCTCCGAGAGACGAGGAAATTGTTGAGTTCCTTCGGGATTCGGGGAGCGATGGCGAATCAGAAGACGGCGACGAGTTCGCTGACGAGGCGGCGGTCTACCGAGACCCGGAATACGAAGTTTGCATTAACACTATTCGTGATGAACGCAACTTGTTGCGCGAACTGCGCGATGACCATGGTGATGTTTGGTTCGCGTGTGAGATATTTCAGTCTAATCAAGAGTATATGGAAGTAGACGCTGTTGGGGCTCCGTCGACAGTTTCCGAAGATGCGTCTTTCGTCTGGTCGGACGATTATGAATCGTTCACTGGCCAGAGGGAAACGTTTCTGTGGAACCCCGGCCCAATTTTTTCTTCTCAAGATCCCACTGAATGTTTTTTAAAAGTATGGCACCCGGAGTTTATGGAATCTATTGTCAAACAGACAAATAGGTATGCATGGCACACAATAGGTATGCTATCCGATCCTGACGTCGGCAAGGGCATTCCAAAGTATTTGGATGCCTGGGTCGATGTGACGGTGGAAGAGTTATACGTATTTTTTGCCATGCTAATCTATATGTCTTTTTGCATGCGGACCAAGATTCCGGAGTATTGGACAACGGGGGTCATGGGAAAGCCCGAATTTGGCAAAATTATGATACGGGATAGGTTCCGTCTCGTAAGCAAATTCTTACACTTTGCCTTAGACGAATCTTTACTATTATGGAATGGCCGTCTAAGCTGGAAACAGTGTATACGGACAAAAGCAGCTCGGTTTGGAATAAAATCTTTCGAACTCTGTGAGTCCGGAACAGGCTATTTGCTCCAATATCGTCTTTACACTGGCAAATCAGAAGACTCACACTCAGTACCCTTCCATGGGTTCACAGGTCATACCGCAAAGGTTGTCTTGGATCTCATGGAAGGGTATCTGAATGTAGGTCACACCATCTTTATGGACAATTGGTATAACCAATTGGCTTTAACGAGGTACCTGAAGAGCCAGCATACAAACGTATTGGGAACGATGAATCGCCGCTGGAAAGGAGTTCCATAGGAGATCAAAGATATTAAACAAAATGTGAAGCGTGGAACGTGTGTAAGTCGACATAGCGGTGATATCTCGTTGGTGACGTGGAAAGACGTCAAACTGGTCACCGTTATATCGACTTACCACAAAAACGAGCTGGTTAAGGGGAGGCGCGCCGGTAAGACCATTCAGAAACCAGTAGCGGTGCGAGATTATAACCTGTATATGGGGGGCGTTGACCGGAAAGACTAAAAAATTTCAGGCTACCTTCTCGAGCGGAATAGGGCTCGTAAGTGGTACATTAAAGTTTTTAAAAGACTTCTTAACACGAGTATTTTAAATTCTTATATCATATACACGCGAAACCCCATGTACCGTGTATACACGCACCGCCAATTCCGGATGAAGGTCGCCGAAGGCCTGGTCAGCCTATATGCGCCGGACCGGCCAACTCGGGCCTTGAGGATCGCACCCGTCACGCCTAATGACCTCCGCCTCAAACCAGGGAAGCACTTCCCGAAACATACAGAAGTTACCACATCCACTACAAGGAAGGGGAAGCGTAAACAATTACGCTGTGCTCGGTGAATTGCTCAAAAGAAAAGAACAGATGTAACTCATACTGTCTCACAGCTGTTGACCGCTACACTCGGTGGCCTGAAGCTTGGCCTATGAGTGGGATAACCGCCGAGGAAGTAACGACCACGTTTGTTGCTGGCTGGATTGCTCGATATGGCGTTCCTTGTATTATTACGACAGACCAAGGACGTCAATTTGAGTCTGACCTATTCAGACGCTTCAATGACATGTGTGGCATAAAAAGAATTCGCACTACAAGCTATCATCCGTGCGCCAATGGGTTAGTGGAGCGTATGCATAAGCAACTCAAGACGTCACTGATGTGTCACAACTCTTCCTGGCTGAGTGCGTTGCCTCTCGTCCTGCTAGGAATGCGTTCAGCATATAAGGAAGATTTACAAACCACAGTGGCGGAATTATTATATGGCGAGAAACTAACGGTACCTGGAGAATTTTTAGTTCCATCAGAACTTTCTCGCTATAAGGAGCCAACTGAAATCATTGTTAAATTAATAGAACATATTTCTAAGCTGCGACCCACTCCGGCTTCTCAGCATAACCAAGAGAACATTTTTATTTTTAAAGATCTTGCCACTGCATGTCACGTTTTTCTACGAGACGATGCTATTCGTCGTTCCCAACAACAGCCTTATACCGGTCCTTATAAAGTGATTTCTAGAGCAGGGGATGGGAAGACTTTTCTAATAGATATTAAGGGCAAGAAAATGAATGTAAGTGTTGACAGGCTTAAGCCAGCCTTCATAGATCGTCAGTCATATCCTATTAGGACACATCAAATTGAAAAATCACGCGTTTCTCCACCAGTGCAATCTGAATCTAGCAGTGCTCCTCCTCTTAAACTCGTGTCATTTACACCTCCTATCGCCGCTCCTTCCGCATCTAAGCCTCAATATGTCACTCAGCGTGGACGTAGAGTCCATGTCCCCAAACCTTTTGATCTTTAATTTTTTTCTTTTCTACGGATTCTCCTTCTCCGTAGGGGGGTGGTGTGGCGTCTTAATTATTTAGTCTGTGGTGATAATGTTAAAATACTCTGTAATATTAACACACACTACTCTGTATCGGTACTAGATTAGAATTAGATTAATCTAGATAGTAGATTAATAAAGAAGGACATATAATTATCAAAAGGTCTTTTAATATAGTATCATCCTATATAAGACAAATACTAAAGGATAACACATCTCCTTTACACTATTTACCCGACTTCAAAACGAGGAGCGTATGGTTTTGAATTTTTCACTTGATTCATTAACTTTCACTTAATCACTTGCATTTCTTTATAGTAATATTTATATTTGGCGTTTTGATAAACTATGGAGGATCTTAAAGAATTATTAATAAAACGTAGTTCAATTAAGGGTCGCATTACGAAGTATAAAAATTATTTAGAGACTTTAGCATCATCTGAAAAGATTTCTTCATTGGAACTTAATACGTTAACTCTTAAACTGTCAAAATTAGAGGATCTTTTTAATACTTTTGATGACTTGCAAGGAAAAATTGAAGTTTTAAATGAGTCTAATTTAAAAAATGAATTGAGTGAAAGAGACCTTTTAGAAAAGGATTTTTATTATTGTATCTCTAAATCTAAGGAGTTAATAGAAGCTGATTCCGATGAATCCTTTAGAAACGCTAATTCCACGCACAATACGACTGTGCAGCAAAATGAGGACACTGTAATGGGATTTCGGTTCTACCGGTTCTACCGGATTTCTACCGGTTATTAAAATTCCTAATTTTGACGGAACCTACTTTAAGTGGTTAGAGTTTCGCGATACATTTGTCTCTTTGGTGCACAAAAATGAGCGAATACGGAACATACACAAGTTTCATTATTTAAATTCTTATTTGGAGGGAGAAGCCTCTACGGTTTTAAGTAATTTAGAAGTCACCGACAGGAACTATCCCGAGGCATGGAAGCTTTTGTGTGACAGATACAACAATAAGAGACAAATTGTCCAAAATCATTTAGTGTCTCTGTTTAACTTAGAGCCTCTAACTCGCGAGTCCGATAAATCTTTGAGATACATAATTGACCATGTAACGAAAAATCTTAGAGCACTTGCCACCTTAGGTCAGCCCACAGACAAATGGGACACGATTATTATTCACTTAATTAGTAATAAATTAGATTCGCATACTCTCCTGAAGTGGGAAGAGTACAGAAACACCTTACAAGAGTTTCCCCTTTTAGGCGAATTTTATACGTTTTTAAAGAATCGTGCAGATGTCTTAGTCTGTGCATTTAAAAAAAAAAAACAATGTTATAATGCTTTTATCCTTACCCTTACTAATATTATAAATGGGAAAGTCTGTCTGTCTGTCGGTTCCGTTTTCACGGATGAAATTTGGCATAAATATTCCTTATATACCGGGGTAACATATAGGCTATATAAATCCTGTTAATTCAACAGGAATTAAATTCAGGAGGAATTAAATACGATGACGTTTAAAACGCCATCTATAATAAACCTATGGAACTAATTTTTATTTACCAAGATGCCGACCGTGGAGGAGTTCGTTCGTCGCCTTGCGCGCCGACTGTTCGCGCGAGCGGACAACAGCGCGCACGTTCACCTTCACGGCATCGCGCCACTCCACGCACGACCACCCGAGGGACGTTCCCTGCCTCGCGAGCTCCTGCGATCACCGTCACCGCGGCCCGACGCGGACGACGACGGCGACGAAGAGGACGACGCGACGGGCGAGAGGGCGATACCACCGGGCATGACACACCCACCCGATCGAGACACCACCGGACGAGACACCACCGAAACTGACTCCGAGGTCTGGGAACTACCATTCCCAGACCTCCCTACCGAACATCAAATCCCGTAGGTCACCTAGGTGACCTGGGCCTATGGCCCAAATACAGTCCAGGCCACAAAGCCTGCGAGGACCAGCCCGGGCAAAGAGGTTCGCCTCGAGGCCCGTACCCCGCCTACCCCTCAAGGGTATGCGAGAAGACCCCCTGCGTGTCAAAATCAAGTCAAAACTGTATTTACGAAGTATTTAGATTCCAAGTTTTTCGGGTTACGTCAAAAGAGTTATCTTTAAAGAGTATTTATATTTTATTTTATTTAATTCGTGTTATGTTTATACTTGATTATCTGTGGTATGATAATAAATGATTTTGTTCCTGACTGTCAAATGGCGTATTTCTTATTGGCGACTGCGGAAAATATAATTAATAATTGCATACAAAATGAGTAATTTGTCGAATATTATGTTCCCCGGGAAATTTGATCCTAAATCCGACAAGTGGATTGATTATAAAGAACGGTTATTGTGTTCCCTTGATGCTGTGGGATATGGTGAGAATAACCTAGAAAAAGCACGCGCTTTATTTTTGTCGCAGTGCGGAAAGGAAACTTTCTCACTAATTGCATCATTATTGGTACCAAATAGACCGACGAATGTTCCACTAGATGATATTATTCGTGTCCTTGACAAATTCTACCAACCAGAAGTTAATGAAATTTTGGAAACTGGAAAATTTCATAAGAGAAATCAACTACAAACGGAAAGCGTGCAAGAGTATATAGCGGCCATTAGTTCAATAGGAGTAAAGTGTAATTTCCTTGATTTAGAACGCCAATTGCGTGACAGGTTGGTATTAGGGTTACGGGATCAACGTCTGAGGCGAGATTTACTGAAAACTAAGAAGTTAAGCTATGAAGTGGCAGTACAGATGTGCCTCGACTATCAGGTGACTTTCCCAGACATGTACCCTAATATTCCTGAGATGAAGCAAAATCCATGTGGGTCGACTGAACCTATGGATATAGGTAAAATACAGACAAATGAATGTCGACACTGTGCTAAGTTGCATAAGACTGGGGAGCGATGTCCTTTTGTTAAAGCTAAATGCTATTACTGTAAGAGGTATGGACATATTGCAGCTGCATGTGACAAGAGGTCACAGAGAATACAAGCTCACTCCGAGGAAGGAATGCTTAGAGGGGAATCATCTCCGGCTTCCACTAGTGAAAATATGATGGGTATTTATACATGTTCAGATAACTATTGCACACCCATTAAAGCTGTGGTAATTATTGAAGGTGCCAAACTAAATATGGAAATAGATTCTGGAGCATCAAGATCAATTATATCAGAAGCTACATTCAAGAAGTTGTGGCCGAGTCCACCAGTGCTTATTCCTACTAACATTAAATTAGTAACATGGACATGTGAACCCTTACAGGTGCTGGGCCAGGTTAATGTGTGTGTAAAGTTAGGGGTTAAAGAAGCTCAATGTGAGTTAATGGTAGTTTCAGGGAATGGCCCAAGTCTTTTAGAACGGAACTGGTTTAAACTCTTGGATATTGATATAAGTGGGCTGTGTTGGTCAGAAGAAAAAGTTTTAGATATTGTAAAGAAGTTTCCTGATTTATTTGAAGAAGGATTGGGGGAATATAAGGGTCCTCTGGTTTCTTTGCATGTTCGTCCTGAAGCAGTACCCAAATTTCTAAAGGCGCGAGTTGTCCCGTTCCCTTTAAAAAAGAAAGTTAAGGAGGAATTACAAAGAATGATTGATCAAGGTGTTTTAACTCCTGTGAGATATTCCAATTGGGCTACACCCTTGAGAATAGTCAATAAGGATGATGGATCTCTTCGTATATGTGGAGATTATCGCTCTACTGTAAATGTTGCTATTGATACAGATTCTTATCCACTCCCTACGTCTATGGAGGCCTTTGTTAAACTAAGTGGTGGTCGTGTTTTTAGCAAATTAGATCTTAAACATGCTTATACACAAGTGAAAGTGGATAATGAAACTGCAATGCTGATGACTCTTAATACACCTCTAGGATTAATGAGAGTTGTAACAATCTCATCCCTACATTCGAGTTTTAAAAATAAATAATTATTAAAATTTCAATATTTTAGAAACATCTATAAGTATAAAAAGAAATGTTTGTTTGTCACGCAGTAATGTTTTTTCGCATCTATAATTGATGCTCTATTCATATAACATCAAATCCAGAAAAGTCAAATTTTCGTCATATTGACCGAATGTCACGTTATCCGCCATACTACAGTATGAGAGAGCGGGCGGAGCGCAGAGCGCAGAAGTGATCTGTTAGGTCGCTTATGAAATGTTGTTATAATGATATTGTAGATGTGTACTGGGGCGATATATGATATTAATTGAGTTTTAACTCGACTATTTTTAATAATAATTAATAATAAATACACATCTAGGCCCGCTCTCGTATAATGGTTCAAGATGCAAGATCGTGTCGATCTTTGGAAAGGCTGTGATTGTGACTTGACCATTAAGAGTGTAGCGATGGTTACATCGCTTAGCTCACCTCGAACGATTAAAGTGTCAGAATGTTACTTGGTAAAGGTAACTTTGCTGAGTAGTGGTTGGCACTCTACCGAACATGCTCTGGCGGGTACTGGTGGGAGACTTGAGGTTTAGGCCGGCAGTGATTTCGGTCATTGCTGTGTGCCTGGCCCAAAAGGCTACACTAGGCTGCATCTTATTAGGGCTGGGTCTAGGCCCGTAGTTAACTTCGGTTGCTGCGGCGTGCCTTTATTCGGCTTTGGTTTGACGCAACCAGAGTTACTTTGGGCGTGTGCCTTTGTGATACGGGTTAGTTAGGCCGGTGGTGATTTCGGTCATTGCCGTGTGCCTTGCTCGACCTTTGGACGCATAGGCCGCTTGAAGTAGTGCCGGTACAGTGGTGGCTGAAATGTTATTGTTTGACGAACGGACATCTAAACGTTGTTCGTAGTCTCTCAATAGTGACGGTACCACAGCTGAATGTTGCTGGGCGTTGCGGAAGTTAACTTTATGTTGCTGAAGTGATACGCCGCAGCAGTGATGGATCGCTATGGACTCTGTTCATAGTAACGGATGGGTGTGGTGTTTCGTCCTTTTCAGGACGTCCCCTTAGCTTAGTTAATGATACCACGAATGACCATTATAGCATGGCATTGTTGCATAAGAGCCGCTGGTCGGGTCTTTGTTAATAAGACTGCGGACTAGCTTTAGACAGTGTGGCCTGCATTTCCCTTATCTTCACATATACATATACATCTTACGTGGCTTGCCGCGTTAAACATAAATTACCTTTTGTTGTATGAGGTGGCGTGTTGAGTTTGGCGCATACCGTAAGCAAGTGCACTATGTGTGACTCCATTATATGGTATTGGGTGAATAGGGGGTGATTGGCATTCATGTAATGCTCTGCATACACATCTTCCACTTCGGTGGACACACACTATCCACTTCGGTGGACACACGCCTATATGGTGTATATATTATAACTAATCAAGTTGCTTTGCAACATGTTTGCCATCTCGATGGGTTTCCACTTTGTGGACTTTATACGTATTATACTGTATGAGGTTTTTACCATAGAACGCACCGTTACGACGTGTGCAGGCGACATGCGCCTTACTGAATATAAGAATTGGTAATTTATTATCAAAGTTTACCAGGCCTTGTGCCTTTGGCTAATGCCATATTTTATAGCTTCGGCTATTTATTATTTGGGCTTCGGTCCTCAACTATACACCAAGGCACTCATGCCTAATATGTCAACTGTGGTTTTGTTGACTCCCGACAATAATGGGTTTATCCCATAATCATACGCCGCAGGCGCCCTATAAACAGGTACCCCTTGGGGGGGGGCTCATATCCTATGGACGGAGCTCACCGTTGGCAGCGGGTGCGGAGCTACTGACTATCACTCTCTTTTTATATTTTTCCAAATCGGAAGAATATAATAAATGGGAGAGAGATACCACATTGTTTAAACTTCTCTACGGAGTTGTTTAAGGGCTAGGTATTAAGATCGAGTGAGTGATCTTTCTGTTGGCTATAACATATCCTATGAAGTTAATAACTTAAGACATTCGCGAGACATTCAACTATCTGAATGTCTCGCATTTTTTTATCTAATTTTATAGTAACCCGTTCATGTATTGACCATATAAGAATCTGTTCGTGTAACGAATATATATCTGTTGGACATATAAAGTCTGTTCATGTAGAGTACATGTAAAATCTGTTCTTGTATTAGATAAATATAAAACCTGTTCGTGAATCGTACACTTATATTCAATAATTTATATTAATTTATGCCTGCTTTACGCCTCTTAACTGAAGACAAACAACTGTTTTATATTATAACAAATGATATTTGATAATGAACCTCTCTATTGAGCAAAGCGATACAAACTACGAATGTAGGGCCTGACGGCTCGTTCTATATTAAAGAATTATGATATATTGAAATATTATTATAAAACTATAATGTGATTATCATCACATTATTTTATTCTATTTAAGGTTTTATTTGACTCCTTTAGATTGACGACAACATAGCCTCTGACGCTCTAAAAGAATTTGAGTTATTACAAAACACAACGTAGTACGGGTCCTAGCCACTTAGACGAATCACGAGCCAATATATACTAAGAGTGCTAGCGCCTTCGGCGCGTTTTTATGTATTTCGCTGCTTGGGTGAGAGCGCTCTAGCGGTGTTATAATATTATTAAATAATATTTTATAGACGAGTAAAGTGGAGTTAGTTACAGAGTGAATCGGTTGGCATTTGGTATTAGTGCAGCTCCAGCAATTTTCCAGCGCTTAATGTCATCAGCTTTATCAGATATGGAGGGAGTGGCCTGTTTGTTGGATGATATAGCTATCATGGGACGTAATGAAGCTGAGCATGATCATCGCTTACACGGTGTTTTAAGAAAATTACAACAAATGGGGTTCCGGTTGAATAAGATAAAAAGCGTTTTTGGGACTGATAGTATTACATTTTTGGGACATGTGGTTGATCAGGAAGGGTTACACCCTTCACCAGCGAAAGTTAAAGAAATTAAAGAGAAATCTGAACCAAGGAATAAGGAGTCTCTAAGAGCATTTTTAGGATTATACAATTTTTATGAAAAGTTTTTACCTGATAAAGCAACATTACTAGAACCCCTGTACCGCTTACTAGATTCAAAATGTACATGGAAGTGGGGCGATCCAGAACAGACAGCTTTTGAAAAAGCTAAAGATTTGCTTTCTTCTGATTTAACGCTTGTGGGATATGACTTGAGGAAAGAGCTGCTACTCATATGTGACTCATCTGAATATGGATTAGGAGCAATTATTGCACATGTAATGGAAGACGGGACAGAGAGACCTATAATGATGGCTTCAAGGACAATGCAGAAACATGAAAGAAGATATGGACAAATTGACAAAGAAGCCTTAGCGATTATGTTTGGACTAAATAAATTCCATGAATTTTTAGCAGGTCGCAAATTCTGTATCATTACTGATCATAAACCATTGGTGGGCTTATTCAATCCTGCTAAACCTATACCAGATCAGATATCCCCAAGAATGTTACGTTGGTCTTTAAAACTAAGTTCATACCAATATATGATTAAATATAGAGCAGGTAAGTTAATTGGTAATGCGGATGCTTTAAGTAGATGGACTTTACCTGCTACGTCTAACGTGTATGAAATTCCACTTAGGGAGGTACTTTTACTGGAAGACAAACCGGCTGGTTGGACCATTGATGCTATTAAAATTGCAAGTGAAACTAAAAAAGATCCAATATTGAGGAGAGTGTTGTTTCATACTCTTCATGGCTGGCCTCGCATGAACACTGATACATCTCTACAACCATTTTGGACTCGCCGGAATGCTCTTTCACATAATAAAGATTGTTTATTGTGGTGCAACAGAGTGATAATACCAGCATCTCTGCAGAAAGAAGTGTTACAGCTGCTACATGAACCACATGCAGGGATAGTACAAACAAAGGCTTATGCAAGAGGTTATGTTTGGTGGGTCGGCATGGACAAAGAAATTGAGAGGATTGTTGCAGAATGTGAACGATGCCAGATGGTTAGGAATAATCCTCCGAAAGATCCTCATACTTGGTTAATGACTGATAAACCTTGGAGTCGTGTACATGTGGACTTTGCTGGTCCCTTTGAAGGAAAAACATTTCTAGTCTTAATAGATAGTTACAGTAAATGGCTTGAGGCGGAGATTGTACCATGTATGAGCAGTGGAGTAGTAATAACAACACTCAGGAAAATTTTTGCCTCTCAAGGTCTTCCAGATATATTAGTATCTGATAATGGCAGGTCTTTCAGTTCTAGTGAATTTAACTACTTTCTGAAAAAAAATGGAATTAAACATATATATTCACCTCCATATCATCCAGCAACAAATGGTCATGTTGAGAGAGCTATACAGACTTTTAAGAATAAACTAAGAAAGATGTCTGGTAGTATGCCTTGGAGTGAAAAATTGGCAAAAGTTTTGTATAATCTTCGTACTGTACCTAATTCTGGAGACAATAAAACTGCAGCTGAATTATTAAACGGTCGGAAATTTCGAACTGCAGTGTCCGGGTTACATCCTGACTCTGTACCAGCTGGTGCAGAAAGACAGTTAGAGTCAGTAATGCAAGGTACGCCTACTAGGATGTTCCAAATTGATCAGCCTGTTTTAGTTCGGATGTATGGGCCTGGTGAGAAGTGGCAAAGAGCGGTTGTTGAAATTGTTGAAGGCCCCATGACATATTTGGTGAGGACAGAAGATGGGGAACTGCATCGTCGTCATACAGACCAGATAGTAGCAAGAAGAATGAATGAAGCCGAAGTAAATAGTAGACAAGAAACTCTTGAGCCTCTTGTGACTCAAACAGATAGTAATTCTGAAACTTCTGATCCCCCAATAGAAATTCCACCATCTCATTTATGGCCAGATATAATTGGTATCCCTAGCAATAATTAGGTTAATTTTGAATTATCAAATTGTTGTAATCATATTATTGTATAAGTAACCTGATTGTATGAGGGAAAGATATGTTATGTTTATACTTGATTATCTGTGGTATGATAATAAATGATTTTGTTCCTGTCTGTCAAATGGCGTATTTCTTAATTCGTTTACTGGACAAATTTAACTGAGAAAATTTAACATTGTAATAACAATGGATATTAATATAAGTAATACGGGTTATTTAGTAAAATAAATAAACTAATAATATTATAAATGCGAAAGTCTGTTTGTAACGTTTTCATGGTCAATTCGCTGAACCAATATAGATGAAATTTGGCAAAATTAATGTTTATATACCGGGGTAACGTATAAAAATCTTAAAAAAGTTATCATTACTTTTTTTTTTTAATATTTCGGTTTTTGTTTATTTCAAAAACCGGAGAAAAATATTTAATAAAAAAGAGACCGCCAGAATGATGTATGTAACACCTTTTGGCCCAGACCAGAGTAATAATGTTAGTGTTGTTAAATAGAAAAATATTTGTTATCTTAGTATCAATTATTATTTTATCTAATATTTATTTATTATAGTTTGAGGTTATGTACATGTACAATTACTAGCTAAATACCATAATAACACATTAAAAAGATAGGATTTGTGGTGAAAATATAACAATAAGCTATAATCATTTAAGTTCAAGTAATATTTAATCATATATAATTTTTGTTGTCAAAAAAACAGACGTTTCAAGAAAACGCATTCTTAAACGGTCTTTAGTTAGTAGTCTATGGCAACAAGTAAATGAATATTATTAATCCCATAGAAATTAAGCCATACTGCTAATGAAAAAATATTTTATTACTAAACACCATTTTTAATATTTGAAAAGTCATTACAGTTACCTATTTTAAAATATTATGTTAACAAAAACATAATTTAAATTTAATTTTTTGTATTTATACTAAAAACGTTGGAATCCAGCGCCGTACGTATAGGTAATTAAAAAAAACAATTTGACAGTTGATTCGTTACGTATAAATGTTATTATTAAATAAGTTTTCTAACACGTTTCCAAAGCTTATAATATTTATAGAGATATTTAATTCTAGAAAACATTATGAATTTTTCATGTATATAAAGTTTTTGTACTCCTTTTACTGCGCTATTTTAATATATAGGTGTTTCATGTAAGTACGGGTGTAACACAACGTACTAGGAACACGTGATTCCGCACTCAAAACTAGATGGCGCCACTGCTCGTTTGCTCCGCGCTATCGAAGTGGTTTCATAGGAATATAAGAAGTCCCCATACATTATGTTATTAGATCGACATAGCTATCAGATCCTAGGGCTCTAAAGTGCATCCTACTGGAACACTACGCCTTAGCGGGTCTGAGACGGTGCATCCTCCGTCCGGCACATCCATACCGGGAATGCCGTGAGGGACCCGTCGTCTGTCCGCGATGCTTTCCGTACTCGTCACTAGCACGCATTCTCTCCCCTGACAGACAGTACGTGCGTTCGGGTCCATCGTCTTACACGGGTTATTTACTAAAATTATCATTTTAAGCTCTTGATCAAACGATAAATCCCTCTGATTCATCCCGGATCGATCTATTTTTTGTGATGGAGATATTTGAAGGTTTGGATGGTGACAGAAGCCACTCCTAATTTCAAGACTACAGTCCACACGAAGTTGCGCGGGTAAAAGCTAGTAATCTAATAATTAAATAATCAAATCCAGGGCCTTAATACTAGAGCCAATGTATTATATCAAAATCTTGGTAGATTCAGATTTCTTAATTATTCATTCTTAATTACAAATTCTATCCAATTTGTATATAAAATAAAATAATAATAATAAAAATTTATTTCTGTTTATGTACAAAAAAACTATAAAATAAAATAAAACATTTTAATGGTTCAATATTGAATTTTATTAACGAAAATAATTATTAATAAGATCAACTCTTGTTTGGTAATCTTGAGATTCCATATTTTCGAGAGTATCATTGCTTATATTGTACTTCCTCAATACTATTGTCTCTACAAATATTATTTGGCACTGCAGTTGATACAATAATTGACTGGGCCACAGGCAATGATACTCGGAGTGTGAGTGCCACAACTGGTAATCGCCTTTTCCAAACCCCAAATGTCCTAAAATATACAGTATAATTAAGCTTTATTTTATTTTTTTATTATTAAATACTAGGAGTCCCGCCCCAGCTTCGCACGGGTATAAAGCATATAGCCTATGTCACTCAGTGATAATCACAGTATTTCTCTACTCCATATTGAATTTTATTATACATATAAACCTTCCTCTTCAATCACTCTATATACTTAAAAAAACCGCATCAAAATCTTTTGCGTAGTTTTAAAGATTTAAGCAAACATAGAGATATAAGGACAGACAGAGAAAGTGACTTTGTTTTATACTATGTAGTAACGTTTATAGCTACTACTATTTTGATAATTGTCAAATTTTTACCATACTTATCCAAAGACTAAATTACGTTTAGCTGTCATTTATGTTTTGTTTTTCCATGTCATAGTCGTTTTTGTTATACCACGTTTTATAGTGACTTGACGGGATAAAATAAATGCGGTCGAACGGGATAAAAAGTATCCGATGTCCGTCTCCTGGTTCTAAGCAACCTCTCCACTATTTTTCAGCCGAATTTGTTCATCTGTTCTTGAGTTATAAATAGTGTAACTAAGACCAACTTTCTTTTATATATATAGATACAATAGTGTTAGTTTTTTATTGTGAGCCAAGTATAAATATTATAAATATTTATTTAATTGCTACAAACCTTTCAATACCATTCCTTGTCTGAATATGTGCTTGGTTATATCTCCGTTCAGCTTCAGTTGTAGAATTTAACAGTGGTATAAGTAAATAATTTCTATTGGGATAAGCGCTGTCTCCAAGTAACCAGCGGCCCTGGAATTGTCCTGCATCATATTGAGCTAAAAAACAATAATTAAAAAAAAAGTATAATTAATTGGTAATCAAGTGATTATAAATATATATTTTAAAATTTACATTATTTTGTACCTCTCAAAATAGAATTATTAAAGATGGTTGCATCATGGGTGGAACCAGGCCAGCGAGCAACTAGCTTTATTGATTCAAATGATGAAATTGATGAAGTTAACAAATTTCACTATTTGCGGGCGTCTTTAGAAGGGTCTGCTGCTGTGGTAATTCAGTCTATAGATTTTTCTGCCACCAATTGTTTATATAAGGATTGGCTCTTGGGTTGCCAAAAGTTGCAAAACAATTGGTCAATAATTAAATAAATTTACATTTATGTATTTAATTTACAGCTATCTCTAAATTAATATTTACCTCCTCTCCCTGTTTTATACCTTTGTATGTGTTCAGCGTTTGAGGTTAAGGCTACTATAAAGTTTTAATTTATTATCGAATGCAGCTCATGTGACGCAGTATATAACTTGTTTAATGTAACTTTACAATTGGACAATTTGTGTTGGCACCAGTCTTAGTCATAAGGCGTAGACTGAAAAACAGCTTTGTAGCTGAGTCTACAACCTTTTCCTCAGCATACGTTCATATGTATGTAGGATTAAATAAAAGTATGTTTTAAGACGAATGAATGCAGTATGTAAGATGATAATGTTTTTGAACGAAAGCGTGTGCGAGTGAGAGAAGCAGTGTGAAAGCGAGATATGATGATGTATGCAAGATGGCGCTCTCTTATGCCGGCGCACCTAAAGAGTAAGGGCCGGCGCCCACTGCCGGCACGGCACCGCATGTCATGGCAAAGGATTTTAATACTAATTAAATTATTTTGAATCTTATTTCAATAAGTTTAGAATTTATGTTACTTTATTTTGATACCACGATGCCGCGACGTGCCACAGGATGCCGCGGCATGACGCGACACGCCGCAGCATGCGGCGGTATGACGTGTCTTGCCTTTTCATTCCACAGGATTCCGCGGCACGCCATTGCATCCCGTGAGACGTATGGGTCATTTTGGGGTCGAGGAATTATGATTGCTAGCTAGTTGAAATAAGGTTGAAACTTGTGCAGCATTTCGATGGAGCGCATTCCGGTCGGTGCGCGGGGGCAAGGGAGGGAGAAAACGCACTGGCGCGCGCGATTTTTTCTCTCACACTGACTGAGCGTGGCAAGTAATTAGCACGTGCGTACGCGATAC
This sequence comes from Morpho helenor, assembly GCA_029227775.1. Classification (NCBI taxonomy): domain Eukaryota; kingdom Metazoa; phylum Arthropoda; class Insecta; order Lepidoptera; family Nymphalidae; genus Morpho; species Morpho helenor. The sequence goes on along the minus strand of JARGCU010000007.1, from coordinate 9,708,525 downwards.
AGTAAATTATTTCACGTAAAATACGGAAAAATGGATGAAGAGAAACTGATTAATCTGGTTCGTTCGCATGAGTGTATATACGATGTCTCCTCCCGTTTCTACATGGATCAACATATGAAAAGGAACGCATGGCAGAAAATTGCAGAAGAAATGAATAAAACCCGTAAGTTATTTTTTTACTTATTTATTGTCAGAAATAGAAACTAACATCTATTAACAATTTCATTTTGCCAGTACACGTTACCAACATTAGAAAAATATTCCGTGAAACAATCTCTTACAACCATCCCTTCCAGATTATTGAAAACTGTATCATTGGTTCTATCGATTGCATTATTAGTATTAGAGCCGAGTGCTTCCATAGAATGATCATCAATGATAAAGTTATGCAAACACGTACTTGCTAGTATAATGTTGTTAATGTACTTTGGTTGAACTTTTACACCTTTTTGAAATAGTTCGAATCTTTCTTGTAACATTCCAAAAGCATTTTCTACAATACGCCGTGCTCGACTTAAGCGATAATTGAATATCCTTTTTTTTTCATCATTTAAAAGATGTGAGGGGTATGGTCTCATAATATTTTTTGTTAGTGGAAAGGCTTCATCGGCAACAAATACGTGGGGTAATTTTTGAGTTGAATGTGGTAAAGCTTTTTCCGGTGGTATGCTTAAAAAACCATTACGTAGTTTCGAACCAAATTTGGAGCTTTGAAGTATACCGCCATCGCTGTTTCGACCATATGCTCCGACATCTACAATCACAAATTTGTATTTTGCATCCACGACAGCTAATAAAACGATGCTAAAGAACTTCTTGTAATTGATATACATACTTCCACTGTTATTAGGAGCTCTAATCTTGAAATGCTTACCATCTATGGCCCCAATGCAGTTAGGAAAATTCCAAAATTTATCAAAGTCGGTTGCAATTGACTGCCATTGTTGGCTCGTGGGTTTCGGCAATGCAGTAGATCTTAATACAGTATATATTGCTTGACAGGTTTCGTGGACTATTTTACGCACAGTAGTGAATCCCATACGATAGCTAAAAGCTAAAGACTTAAAAGAAGCTCCTGTTATTAGATACCTGTAACAAAACAAAAAAAAAACATTAGTAGACGTTAAAAAAAACGTGTGTGTGACGTAAAAAGCGTGTGTTATTTAAAATACTTCATTCTTGTTACAGATGAAGAATGTCAGAAGACGTGGAGCTGCCTTCGTAACAATTATAGAAAAGCCTTAAAAAACAGGGTGTCCAAAAGCGGTGACGCTGCCAGAAAGAGGCGACCAATTAAATTTGAAAAGGAACTTGAATTTCTGCAAAAGTTTTTTCAAGATAGACCTCAGCTTTCAAATTTAGACTCTTCTTCCGACGATACACAGCTTTCCGAAGATACGCAGAATATCGAAAATACACAACCTCCCGAAACAGCATCAACTGTTAATTTTCCTGAAGCACAATCGCCTGTATCTCAAATGTCATGTTCATCCCATGCATCAGATTCTAGACCAGCTAGACATGTTCGTCAGCGATCATACATGTCATCGCAAACACAGTATACGGAAACAACAGCAGAAATATTAAAAAAATACATTGAAAACCAAAAGAAAGAACAACATCCTATGGAGATATTTTTTCAAGCAATGGCGGCAACAGCGAAGACTTTGTCACCAAAATTACAAGCTGAAATAAAACGCGATGTCTTACGTATTGTTACTGATGCAGAAATAAAGCATTTGGAAAATGTGGAGTTAAGTTCAGTTGTGCAGCGAAGTCGTCCTTCAACATCAAGTTCAGGATTCGATATTTCAAATGAATTTCATTCATCTCAGCAATACGCACCAACTTCTGTTGCCAGAACCCATAATACAATAATCGAAAGAAGTAATTTTTCTTCATTTAATAAGCCCGAACAACAATATAACACCGAACAAAACTATGGTACTACTCATACAGAATACATACCTACTCCTATATCCAGACATCAAAATAATAGTGATATAATATATAACAATAATTCCAGTATTCAATTACCGGACTATGAAAACTAAATTTTTTATAATACTTTCGCTTTTTATCATACTGTACTGTAGGTACATTTGTGATCATAGATAGCTGATTATAAAAATAAACAATTACCAAATAAATCAAGACTTTTATTTTAATATTAGTAAATGCTCCGTGGTGTCACACACAGCTCAAAAATTTGTTAGGTTATTCTGCTAAACTGTTTCAACCGAAGTGGTTAAGTTTAGTATGTGTCAGGATGGCTGACCAAAATGGAATATTGAAATATAACTAAACGAATTGGGTAGTATCTATTTTATATCATTTGGTCGACATCTAGTACCTATGCGGTTTCAAAGAAATCAATAGACAAAGATGGTCAGCCATACTGACGTCAGGTTGGCTGACCACTTTAATTTATTCCAAAACCAGTAGGTCCTACCAACTTTTTACTATCGAAAATATTTTGTACCTTGACATGCAAAAATAACAAAATGTTCCGTAGCTTTGTTTAATTATTATTTAAGTATGTATGAAACGCCTGGAAAAAGTTTAATCGTTTGCATACAGAAGTGTAATTGCTCAGAAAATATTTGAAGGGCTTAAATTATCATGAAATTTTCTTTATTTACTAGGTACCTACTGTAACGTTGTAAACGTTAACATTTAATTATTTTTAAATTTTTTATAAACATAGCTTAGTTTTCAAATAACATTACACACTAAATTAGCATAGCTTTGGAATATAAAATATGTATCTCCTAGCCGAAATAAAATGTACACCCGCAGTTCTAACATTAGAATGGCGGGTGTACATATTTTATTATATATATATTTATCGAGAGAGGTACTCTAGATTTCGTTTTTGGTACAGTGAGGTACATCGATAGTACCATCTTTCTGAAGAAAAGTTCAATTCCGTGATATACACCCGCGGTCCCAACGTACATGTGTTAAAGGCACCAAATGGTATAAAATAGGTACTACCCAATGCGTTTAGTTATATTTAAATATTCCGTTTTGGTCAGCCATCCTGACACATACTTCGTTGCCTAATTCTATGCCTCATCGCATGTAATGTAATATGCACTAACCTTAAACATACAGACAATCTCTCTGTAACAGGTATAGGCGATCGAAAATTAGTTTTGATTTTCTTTATATGCGATTTTAGCAAATCACTTAACTTTTCAAATTTTTCATAGTCCATTCTGTAATAATCATAGAATTTTCGGATGTCGTATCTCAAATCATTAAATAAGTTGCTGAATTCACCATTTCTAGATCTTGTTTTCCATAAATTATGCACCCAGAATTGTCTGTTCGTCAAATTAGCAGTTCTTATTTGTCTCTCTTCATCTTCAGCTAGAAGTGCTATTAACACTAAATCCCAGTCAACCATAACGACACAACAAAATGTTCTTTAGCGACACAACCAACTTCGAATACGCGCGGAGCAAAACTAAGCCAGAGTTTCAGCAGGATGCGGAACGCCGCGGGATGCCGCAGCACGCAGCGGCATGCCATTGCACGCCGCGGGATGCCATTGCATGCCGCGAGATGCTCTGCCGTGCCATGCCGTGCCGTGCCGGCAGTGGGCGCCGGCCATTAGACGCGAATTAAAGTGATTTTTCCATTAAGACGTTTCAAGAGTTTTATTTTGCAAAACACCACTCCCACATCAATTTGGAGGCTCGTCCGGGATTAGATAAAGGAGTGTGTGTGATTTTTGCGAAAAATACGACCACGTGTGTGGCACGACGCAAAGGTGGCGCGGAGAGCGTACGACTTATTACGACGAATGTCTGCAGGATCGCCCGATCCCGACACGGAAAGTGAAGACGGCATGGAGGAAAATGATAATCAAGATACAAGATTACAAATGCCTCAGCAGAATTTAATGTTCATAGAAGAAGCTATACCCAAATTTTCTGGGACTGATCCCTCATATACGGTAACGCGTTGGGCACAAGAAATTGACGATAACTCCGAAATATTTGGGCTAAACCCCATACAAAAACTTTTATTAGCTAGAAGGTCATTGACATCAACAGCGGCATCGTGGTTACGGACCTAGAAAACATTTAAAAAATATGAAGATCTCAAGAATGCCCTGTTAAGAGAGTTTCCAGATACAATAAATTCAAAACAAGTACACGAAATGATGTCTAATAGAAAAAAACATAGCAATGAAAGCTGTTACGATTACATGTTGGTCATGAAAGCGCTAGGGAAGCGTGGAAAGTTGGCGGATTACGTGGCTATACAATATATAGTGGAAGGTATAGTGGATGAGGAAAGAAACAAATTAATATTATATGGTGTAAGAACATATGATGACCTGAAAGAAAAGCTAAAATTGTATGAAAAATATAAGTCTAATATTGGAATAAAATCGGAACGCAATAAAAAACAGAAGCCAAGCCGAGAAGCGGTACGCTGTTTTTCATGTGGAGAATTCAATCATACTTCGTCGGAATGTCCACATAGGAATAAAGGATTGAAGTGTTTTAAGTGCAATAAATTTGGCCATATTGGTACCCAGTGCATATGTAAAAAAAATGTGCGTACGGTTGGCAAACATGACACAGGAAAAACAACATGGCGAAAATGACACAAGCCAATGCGGAACAAGCGGACGCGAGAAGCCATTACAGACGCCATATTTGAATGACATACAAACGTCAGTGCTAAATGTAAACAGAGAAGTGTCAAAAAAGAAATACGTAAAGTTTTTAAAAGTTTGTGATATTAGCATTGAGACTTTAATTGGCACTAAAATGAAGTGTAAAGAAGATATTAACATTTTGAATTTAATAAAAGAAGAAGAGGCTTTTCAGTATAATGAAAATAGAGAAGAAAAGAGAAAACTTGCTAAAGAACAAATACTAAAAATTCAAGAGGAAAATCAAATAAGTTATAATAAAAAGAGGAAAAAGAGTTCAAAATATGAATTAGATTTTGTAGCTATAAAGAAGACTCAGTATGGCACAGGCTTAAAGTTGAAACCTAAGTATTTAGGACCTTATAAGGTTGTAAGGGTGAAGAGGAATGATAGGTATGATGTAGAGAAGTTAGAGCCATCGAACGAAGGTCCCTTTAAGACTTCTACCTCAGCTGATAATATGAAAAGATGGTCTCAGCATGAGGACGGGGAAATTATAGTGTAGGTATGGGATGAATGAAAGATTATTTGTTTTTATTTTTTATTTTATTATTTTTAAGATGGCATTATGTATTTTCAGTGTATAACTTTAAGTTTTTTTTTGTAAGTAATAGTATTATTTTGTTACATAATAAAGTAAATTTCAAAATTGTTAGATATAAGATGGATAGTATTGTAAGGATTGAGCATGATTAGTATAAGCTGTTTTTCTTGTAAATGTTATTATAAGAGTAATGATGTAATGTTTGTTTATTGTCAGCGTAAGTCTGAGGCCAGACTTGTGTAGGATGGCCGATCTGTAGGATTAAATAAAAGTATGTTTTAAGACGAATGAATGCAGTATGTAAGATGATAATGTTTTTGAACGAAAGCGTGTGCGAGTGAGAGAAGCAGTGTGAAAGCGAGATATGATGATGTATGCAAGATGGCGCTCTCTTATGCCGGCGCACCTAAAGAGTAAGACGCGAATTAAAGTGATTTTTCCATTAAGACGTTTCAAGAGTTTTATTTTGCAAAACACCACTCCCACATGTATACAATAACGTTTTAAATAATCTTTGTTGAAATGTATGTTGTTGAATAAAGTTCATTTTTATTTATTTATTTATTTATTATTAACTACAGTGTGGCTTGGGATCTTTTGTGTGTTATAGAAGTAACAATGGTCCTCTATAGTGGTGTTATAATAAATAATGGGTCCACGTCGGATATTTACATCGTCGGCGTAACTGGACCTTAGGACGCCGTCACCGGGAGGCAAATCATTGTAATCGGATATGTTGCCGCCAGCTCTTAGGAAGAGTTATTTAATTTGATCATTCTGTCCTTAGCATCGAGCTAGGAAAGATGCCTTTTAATTTGTAATTAGTTTGTAGTTTTTATATTCCTCCGACACTCTGTAATTTGTGTGACAGGTTTGATAACAAACGTCTATTGATACAGAATCACGTTTCTGCTTTATTTAATATCGAGCCCGTCACACGAGAATCTTCTACTACATTAAAACATATTATAGATCAGTTAAACAAGAACCTCCGTGCCTTGGAGTCCTTAGGTGATGCTAAACTAGGTCACAATGTGACCTAGTTTAGCATAATGTGACCTAGTTTTAGTATGAATGAATAATGTATTTTTGTTGTGTTGATGATGTTGATTTTTCTTGGCTTTTCTGTATTTTCAAATAATAAAACTGATGTCAAAACCACCAGATGTGTATTTGCTTTAAAATTTCGAATATTTTGGCAATTTTTATAGATAATCGCTTATTGCACAGACAATATCGATATATCAACATATCGATATATTAAGTCAATACTTATCGATATATTTGAAAAACATCGATACGATATATATATCGATATTTTTTTTCTCATTTGCCCATCCCTAGGTCACATGTCTGCAAGTAATAATCATTTATCTAATACTGGTTATTTTATACCGCATCACGGGGTCTCGAGAGTAGTTCTACCACGAAACTTCGAGTAGTTTTCAACGCCAGCAGTCCTACCACGTCTGGCGCATCACTGAATAATATACTCATGGTAGGTCCTACTATTCAGGACGATTTGCTATCTATCCTGCTTCAATTTCGATGCCACAAATTTATCATAGCTGGCGATTTCGAAAAGATGTACCGCAACGTGATGGTACATCCAGATGATAGGTGTTTACAGCAGGTTATCTGGCAGGATAATCCTTCCGAGCCCTTTAAATGCTTTGTGCTGAACACAGTTACCTACGGTACTGCCAGTGCCCCTTTTCTTGTCACAAGATGTTTAAAGCAGATAGGGCTTGAATGTGACGACGAACGGATCGCAGGCAGTTGGAAGCAACAACAGATAGTTGGAAGCAATTCTGTAGCAAACAGGATAGGGAGGGGATGTGGGAAGGTATCTACAGAGTAATCGGTAGAACAACACAAAGAGGCGAAGACCAGCCTCTGGAAAGCGATGGAAGGACACTCGACGCAAAGGCCTCAGCAAAATTATTAGCCGAAACCTTCTTCTACCCGAAAAAAAAATAAAACCTAACCTAACCGTAAATAATAATAGGTAAAGCAAATAGTAAATAAGAAAATGTAAGTAAAATGAAAGCAAATAGAAGCAGATACACGTGATCGTAGCTTAGAAATAAGGAAATAAATGTAGTACATTTAAATAACAAGATTGTCGTAAATTTAAGCATTAGATAAGTATAGTAAAGCATTAAATAAGTTAAAATGTATAGATAAAACTGTTAAGTATAAAACATTGTTGTAGATAGTATGAAAAACAAGATAAAACACGGCTCTGACTTTTATGTCAGAGGAATCAGGAAAAAAAACCTAACCGAACCTAGCCTAACCAACGACTATAGGAGACGAAACCGGAAGTCATATGGCTGCATATAGCGCAACAGCGGGGTTTGTAGATCTGGATGAAGACGAAACTTTGAAAACAGGAAAAGAAAAATTCAAAACAGACCTTTGGCAGACCCAATAGTCGTAATAGCAAAATGCACTAGGGTGATGCTAAATGACTGACAAAATCATTAATACTGCAAACTCCATCGTAGCGGCAGAACCTACGGAACACTGGGAAGTAGGTGAATATAAATGGGTAAACGGAGTTCCAGGTTGTGGCAAAACAACATGGATAATAAAAAACTTCATCTTTGAGGAGGATCTTGTTATCGCAACCAACACGGAAGGTGCAAGAGATCTGAGGGAAAAGCTGTCTTCTCATATCGGACCAAAAGCCAAATCAAAGGTTCGAACGATGGCTTAAATGCTGGTCAATGGCCGACCTATCATAGATGAATCACTCATGAACCACTTCGGAGCAATCGTAATGGCATCAAACTAACGGGTGCCAGCAAAATTCTCATGATCGGAGACATAACCAGCTCCCCTATATTGACAGAAATAACCTATTCACAGTGAGTTATTATCGGCCAACCTCTATCACCACCAAATACACTGTATCTCACTCACACCCAAAAGGAATCCCTGAAGGCAAAAGGCTATGGGAACAACAAGGGTTCCAAACCAAACACCATACACGAAGCACAAGGAGCTACTTTCGAGACAGTAGTGATGGTGCGTACAGTAAGCAAAACAACCAAACTGCACAACAGCATCCCTCATGCCGTAGTAGCGGTAACGCGTCACACAGGCAAGTGTATTTATTACACAGATATCAATGATGATGCAATTGCTTACTTCATCTTAAAAGCAAAGAAAGCATCATCCACAGATATAAGGGAACACAACATCAAGATGGCAATAAAAGACAGAAACATGGTAACTGTTGAAAAAATTATTAACAACGTATAATTAAGAACCCAAAGTTGTAGTAAGTTGTAATAATGAGTATAAGAATTAATAGAAACAGAAAAAAAACGGACTTGTCTCTCTTAGTTGAATTCATTGTTTTTTCGTCAAATCTTGCTTGTTTTTCATCAAATTTTTTACGTCGTCTTTCTCTTCTCTTCTAGAGGCACCGTACCGTCTCCCCGGTCTCCGTCTCCCACCTTTGCCTAATACTGAGCCGATTTTTTGGAAAATCCTGAGAAATCGAAATTTTTAAGAAAATTTTAGTTTTTGCTGTATAACTTTTTTGTTTGCTGTCCGATTTCCCCGGTCCCGGTCCGCTAATCTTGTGGTGCTCGTCCGTGCGCACGCAGAGAGACCTCGCTCGACCGGAATTCGGCAAAAACCGAATTCGCAGGACCTCCCGCCCTCCCGTTTTTCTCTATTTACAAACTACTGTACTGTCTATCAGGTGGAATTACTGGCGATCTGCAGGGCAAGTGCCGAGATAAATAAAAGTGGAGCGAAAACCTTCGGCATCCTGAACGACTCCCTGGCGGCTCTCGGAGCGGTGAGTAACCCCGGCTGCCTCCACCCCCTCGCTGTAGAAACAAGGAGGAACATGGAACAAGCATTCCACCAGGGCAAAGAAATTACTTTGTCCTGGGTCAAAGCACACGTGGGGCTGGAGGGGAATGAAAGGGCGGACATGTTGGTAAAAGAAGCAGCTACGACCAGCAAGAAAACACCAGATTATAGTCACTGCCCAGTTTCATTCATCAAGCGTAGCATAAGAACGGCAACGCTTGGTGAGTGGAACGAGCGGTATGTGACGGGTGAAACAGCGGGCATAACAAAACTGTTCTTTCTAGACGCTCTGGAGGCATACAAAGCGATTCGCAAAATAAAAACAAGCAGATACACAACACAACTGAGGACGGGGCACGGTGGGTTCTCCGAATACTTGGCACGTTTAAAGTGTAAGGAAAGCCCATCGTGCGTCTGTGACAGTACTGTGGCCGAAACAATAATGCATATTATATGCGAAGGTTCATTGTGTTGACCGCTATGACACAGAACAACAAATAGGAACAAAAATAAAACCAGAAAGCCTGCACAAAATAATAACGAGTAAAGATAGAGATAAGTTTTAGGAGGGAGTCCCACCTGCAAGTTTGAAAGAGATAAAAGTTAGAAAGAATTCGTAAGTTTTATGAATGGATGAATAAATGCGAGAACTGGAATGGAAGAGTAGAAATAAGTAAACACAGGCACCGAATATGTTGGAAAAAACCTAACCTAACCTAACCAGTCACGCGCCAAGCCTCGTGGTCACGTTTTAAGTCGCTCCGCTTTAAAAAAATACCAAAAATAGTATACCAAATAATACCAAAAATACCAAAATAATTGTGTAAAAGTGTATCAAATTTAGTGACAAAAGTTGCGTCTCGTTATTACCTATCGAACGACACGTCGCGCGTGGAAATCCGACGAAAATTGGGAAAGTAACAAGACTTTATGTTAATTTTCACTCCGGATTGTCGGACAAACCCGCGTACGGCGCAATATTTTCAGCAAGAAGTTGTGTAACGGGAACTGCAGCATTGTGGCCAACTAAATAGCGCATCTTTTGGTGCTACTCTAGGATTTTTATCTTCAAAATTAACAATTCTACAGACAGTTTTCCATAAAGTTTTTCTTAAAAGTGTAAATTTTTGCGTATCAACTTAGCTAATATCATCTAGATTTTGCCAAACCAAGACTTTAAATGGCGTCAGTTTATAGAACATGCATTGGACTAAGTGATGGTGAAGTGACGATGCTGAATTAAAATCATGGGACTTCGAGGCACCAATATCAGCCTGCACTGCCCCTCTTCGCTTAGCCACTCATTCTGTGGAAAAAACATTCACAAACTTTAAATTTTGTCTGACTTTCTAACTTTTGTGAAGTGTCGTCAATATGCCGCTTGTCCGCTCACCGGTCAGGCAAGGGACTGGCGGCGGTGCTCCAGTTCAAGGGGCTACAGAGTGGAAGGTCGCGCAGTACAATGACTCTAACAACGTGCAGGCTATCATTGACAGCGCTGCAGAGCTCTGCGCGGTAATCCATAAATCCGCTGAGGAGATTACAGCAAGACTCAGGGCAAATTCGTCACCAGAGTTAACAAGTTGACCGCCATCCAATCGCTGAAGGAAATGACACAAAGGTGCAATAGTTTCCACGAACAGGTCTCTAAGAAACTGACACCTTTATTGTCTACGCGAGGAGACGTTATATACGTCTCCTCGCGTAGACAATTCTTCCGACCCGCTTCTGCAAGCTCAAGGAAAAAGACTGAGACTAGGGACGTAGCAGTCTCTGCTGTCCCTACATGCGAGACAAAGGAGACAGACACGCCCCAACCAATGAATGACGAATTAGACCAAGGAGACCAGGTAAACATCAATACAAAGGAGATCGAAGCAAGTTTAAAATCCCATATAAAAAATTGTATTAAAGAAAAAATTGAGGCGCTCAAAGGAGAAATTGGCTCGGCGCTTCCCTGCCGCCCATCCTATGCCGACATGCTCAGGACTAACATAACAGAAACTCCTTCCAAGATCCAACCCAGGACTAACAGCACTAGGCAGTCGCGCCCGGCGCTGATAGTCTCATCAGCGCTCCCGGTCAAATCATCGGAGGAAACTCTACGCAACTACAAGAGTTGCATTAGTTACAGGGACTCCGATTACGCCCCGGTGAGCACGTCCTTCATCTCAAATCAAAAAATAAAAATCGAATTCAACTCCATACCCAACAGGGACGACGCACTAAGAAGACTACAGGGTTCACATAAAATCAGGGCGGAGCCTGAAAGAAAACTGATGCCGATGGTGATTGTCAAGGGGATCTCCCGCGACATTCAACCGGAGGAATTAATCGGGATCTTTTACAGACAAAACCCTGATTTCGGCTTAAGTAAAGACAATTTCATTTTAAAATTTGTTAAAAATAACAGGAATAAACTATTGTACAACGCGGTGTTTGCGGCCCAGCCAGACATCTGGAGGGCTGTCATGAGCGCGGAAAGAATAAACGTCGACCACCAAAGGGTGCACGTCGAGAACTTTTCCCCGTTCATGCAGTGTTATACATGTCAATTCGGACACGGCCACAAGCACTGCAAAAACTCCAACGAGCAGATTTGCGCCTTTTGCTCCGAACGCTCCCATCAGGAGCGGGAATGCCCGATGAAGGGCGCTGGCGGGGCGCCGCGGTGTTACAATTGCGCAAACCGCAACACTAAATTCAGCAGAACCGATAGAACCGACCACGAAGCGTGGTCACACAGGTGCCCCGTGGTGGCCTTTATGAAGGAGCGCGTGAACCAGAGAATCGATTACGGCAATGAATAACAACATTAAGATCATACAGTGTAACATCAACAAATCTAAAAACACTAAGGAAGAGTTCACCCGCTCCTTCATCGAGGGGGATTACCACCTGGCGCTCGTCACGGAGCCGTACGTAGGGACGAGTAAGGAGTACAAGACGGTTAGAGGTGTTAAGGTTCATCAGTTCCCTTCGGACAACTGACATGCCAAGGCGTGCGTCCTTTCTAAAGCTGGGGCACCTGTCTGCATCGGTATGGCCTCATTCTCCTCCCCTAATCTTAGCGTGGTTCAGGTCTCCTCCGGTGCGGGCAGGTTCTACCTGGCCTCAGCCTATATTGAACCCGGCACGGATCCGTCAGGTACCCTGGAACAAATTGAGTTCTTTTTAAACAGCACGAGGGGTGCCAGGCGCATTCTTGCCGGGGATTTCAACGGATGGCATTCCCTTTGGGGAAGCACTAACGAAAATAAAAGGGGGAGGGAAATTGTTAACCTTATAAGTGCGAACGATATGTACTGTGCAAACGTGGGAGACACGCCCACCTTCGAAACCATAACACACGGACAGAGACGTACTTCAATTATCGACGCAACTTTTGCTACTGGGGACGTAATAAATAGCATAAAAAACTGAAAGGTAAACTTAGATATTATCAAAGACTCGCCGCACAACGCAATTGACTTTGAACTCTGCATGGATAATACACAACTGAGTAAAGACTGCAACTCTACTTTCAGATACAAAACAGATAAGGCTCAATGGGCACTATTTTCGACAACAGCAGTTACCTTGATGGAAACGTCCAACTTATTGTAAATAGATATCAAGACACTAAACTCGGACCAACTTGAAGAGACCATACACGAAATGACTACCATCATACAAATGGCGTGTGATGAATCGATGCCTGTCAAAAAGCCTGGATCCAAATGCAAGGCTCCCTTCTGGAGCGAAGAGCTACAGGCCCTAAAAAAGAAGGTCATTGACAGCCAATGGTCCATGCACGCTGCTAAGCGCAACGGACAACTTACTGAAGAATTGATAAAGAGACACCAGGGTAACAAGGAACAATACGTGGAGGAGATGCGCAGGGCGTCGACAGACAACTTTCGGCGCTTTTGCGAGCTCCAAACGAAGGAAAATGTTTGGACTCTAACTAACAGACTACTCAAAGACACCAATCCTACTCGACCTCCTGTTACCATAAAAATTAATGACCAACACACTACGGACGGCAAGCACACTGCGGACGAACTCCTACGGCACTTTTACCCTGACGACGGCACCGACTCTCATCCTAGACACCATCAACTCCGACAGTCACTCAGTTCAACCCTAAATAGTAATGAAGACCCTCCTTTCACGGTCGTGGAAATACAAAACATTCTCCGCAACATTAAGCCAAACAAGGCCCCCGACTACTTGACATCCGATATCTGCACTAAATTCTTCTACCTCTTCCCCAAATTTCTACACGACATTCTCAACCGAATCAAATTTAAAACTACAGCCCGATAAATGTGAATTTCTAAGACGGGAAGTAGCTTATCTAGGACACGTCATTACTGACAAAGGCGTTAGTCCCAATCCCGAAAAAGTTAAAGCTGTCATGCAATATCCTACGCCACAGAGCGTCAAAGACATCAAATCTTTTCTAGGTCTCATAGGCTATTATAGACGTTTCATAGAAACTCACTAACTTCATTATTAAAGAAGGACTGTATCTTTAAATGGTCAAATGAACAGGACCAGTCATTTAACATATTAAAAGAAAAACTATCTTCTGCCGCACTGCTTCAATATCCTGATTTCAATAATCCTTTCATCTTAACTACTGACGCATCCAATTATGCCGTCGGAGCGATACGTCATTCAATATCTGGTACAGGTGTACTTAACTTAAGCAACGATTGTGTTGGATATTTTAAAACTTTACAATTTGTTCCTTCTAAATCTTACACTACTAGTGTCATAAATCAATTAAAATATTAATTTTGATATTATCCAAGACGATTGCTGTAATAAAGACGTATTTAATAAAACAAAGTTTTCTATTTCCCCAGTTTCTTTAACAAGTATAGACTTAGATAGTCTTAAATACTCTTTACATAATTTAAATAATATCGATAAAGACATAAATTATGCCCAGAGTCAGCCGCATATTATTAAATACGGCTCATACTATTCTATAATAACTTATATAATAATTATCCTTATTTTCTTATTTAAGTTATATCGCTATTTTTGCAAAAAAGAATCAAGTGGCTTCTTCATGTTGTATACAGATTTTTAATCAATGCCACAATAAAAAAATCGATAGACATAATTCTAAGACAAGTTCATCCTTCGAGATGACCGAAATGTCGGACAATAATTCCGAAGATATCGAGCCACAAGCTCTTAGCAGATATGATTCATGTCATCTTTCTGATAGAAATCTTAATAATTATACTTAAGTCTTACTATATCTCGCTGAATATTAATATTTACTAAATCTTTTCTAGTTTTAAAAAATAATTATAATCTCACTGTATCTCGCTGAATCATAAAATATTAATAAATAATTTTACTAAATCTTGCAATGTGTCTCCGAATCTTATTAAAATACATTGTATCTTTAATTTATAATAATTCTATATTTTGTACTAAATCATTAAATATTATTCTATATTATTTTTGTTTTTATTTTACTAGATCATTTAATTTTACTATGTTTTGTAAATGGATTTTCGATATCGCCGACCTCGTTCTAGTTCTTTGATTTCTACTTCGCTTCTTTTTAACCAGAAAGCTTCGTCTAAAAGGGGGAGCTGTTATATCCTCATTCCCTATGGCAATAGTGCTGACGAGGGATGCCATGACGTCCAAGTGACGCTTCACGTCAGACTATAAATAGGCCCCATTTCTAAGTCCGCAGAGAGTTCGAGTTTAACCACCGGCGTAGTTGCATCAATTGCAACCTCAGGACGCGTATCGAAAATTCATCCCCGTGTCCTTTGTAAAAGTTTCACGAATTAAACGTGTGTGCAGGGTTGATTTTTGGGGGTTTTTTTTTTAAAACGGTGCTCAGCCGACCATCCTTACAGTACGAAGTCATTCCGGGCAATGAGCCCGCGGATGAAGCAGCCAAGGACGGAGCGCTGCTCCATAAGACACCCGATTACTTTAATTTTCCCATAAGTTTTGCCAAGCAACGAATCAGAGCTGACACTGACAGAGACGCACAGGACAGGTACGACAACAACAGTAAAGGACGGCAAACGTGGAATCTGTTGCCCACACTAGACCATATAAAGAGACTGTTATTATGTAATAACAGTCAATATTACAAAACAGCATATAATATATATGAAATATACTGCGACGGTACCCAACGGACTTACTATACAAGGACAGTGAACTGCTAAGCGTACGTAAATTATTCATACTTAAGGTCAGTATGCTTACCCACAAGAGTGTTTCGTTATTGCCAACATTCGAAGAATTACTAAATAAAAGAGTATATCGTATACCAGTGCCACATGTATCCACTAGTTTTGCTAAACGTTTTGGTTATTTTATGCATCCACATGTGTACAATAATGTAGTTGCAAAATGTAATATAAAGCGCCTACCTTCTAAACCAGCTAAAGATGTATTAATTAAATGGCTTCACACTCAAGGTTATCTGGATATAGAACAACTTTTAAATTGAATTTCGCTTGGTTATATGTTGAGTTTAATTCTCTATCCCACTTTGTTCTTCTTTTCTAAGGGTAATATTAAGTACAGGTATAATGTTAACGGCAAACTCTGGCCTCCCAAAATACAGGATCACCTAGTTTGGGGGCTACTTGTAAATCTTGATACTTAGATATAACATTTAGTATTGATTTAAGTTAAGTTTTCCTAAAATATGTTACCACCTTTTTTGGAAATAAAATTTTTTGATTTGATTTTTGATTTGATATGCAGTATGTAAAAATTAAGTACATTGTATGGCATTATTTCACATTCCAGATTTTACAAGACAATACAGCAGATGCTAAAATACAAGTAAAGAATAATATGGATGCGATTACTCCAAAAAATGTATGCAAACATTTTCTCTTTACATTTGGAAAGACTAAGCAAATAGTGAATCTTATATTATTTCTATTTACAGATATTCAAGCACATAAAAAAAACAAAAAAAATCTCGAAATCACCTTCTTGTTTTGCAAAGGTCAAGTAATATGAGTGGAAAAGTTACAAATTTTCTTGTGATTACTTCTTATTTATTAGATACTAACCTAACAATATTAAATCGATCTAATCTAATCAAAATCAAACCTAATCAAAATTTTCAGAGCAATAACTATGTGGACACAATGGTTAACTATTCTAAAAACTTAAAAGATCAAGAACACAAGAAACGCACGGAATGCGCCGCACCTCCATCGTCGACCTAACCTTGGCGTCGTCCGATGTAGCAGACTGGGTAGCGGATTGGCATGCCAACTTAAACGTCTGTCCGATCAGCCAGCATAACGCCATCGAGTTTGCCATTAGGACGCCAGCCGGGCTGGACAAACCCACAGCCGGTGTATCCACCTTCTTATACCACAGTGAGAGGGCACAATGGGCGCAGTTTAAAAGCTCGCTCGCACTACACATGCACAATTCACACATTCTCGAAACAGATACACAAAACATGGGAATTGCGGAGTTGGACACACACCTCAGTGACATCACCAAAATTATACACTTAGCATGCCGTGACTCCATGCCGACCAGATCACAGGGCAAGTGGCGCCAAGCCCCTTGGTGGACCGAAGCACTGGAATCCCGTAAAAGGGAGGTCATTGGTCTGCATATATAACTGCATGCAGCAAGCAAACTCAACACCCTAACAGATACACTCATAGGCAGACATAGAGAATTGAAATTACACTCACGAGATTAGAACTGCCTGCGCATTTCAGGAGTTTTTGCACCCAGCAGAATAAGGAGAACGTTTGGTCTCTGACCAACCGACTCCTTAAGGACTCGAACCCGAGGAGGCCACCAGTCACACTGCGAGTCAACAACACACACACGTCAGACGGGTGTTATTATGAGTATGTAGTCTGTGGCATAATTGTCATTTATAATAATTGTCTGTGTTCATTATCTATTGTCTATTGTCTTTCCGGCGTCTTGTGCAATTATAAGCTACAACAATAAAGATATTAATAGAAGTCAATCGGTGTTTGATATCCACCAAAACACGTTATATGGTGCCAGAAGATAAAAATATCAGGAATTCAAATTTGTAAATATTTCTCTAAAACAGACAAACACGCGAGTATTGCAACACCCGAATCAAGACGCCATAATATCATGTCACGCCTCAATATTGATGGAAATATACAGCCGATGTCCCTTGAAGGCAATGTCAGCAATAATTGGAAGAAATGGTATCAAACTGTTAATATATTTCTGAAGGCTAGCGGTATATTTGATGAGCCGGACGTAAGAAAAGTCACCATATTACTACACTTTATAGGCGATAAAAGTGTACATATATTCAATACATTTGATATAAACATGGAAAATGTTGCATATACAGAAGTCATAAAGAAATTCGAATCATATTTTATACCGAAAAGCAACATAACGTATGAATGTTACAAATTCTTTACCAGGAAACAATCTGAACATGAAAGCCTAGAAGATTTCGATTCCTACTATTGATGTAGTGCTATCTAGACTTCATGGTGCGTCTTATTTCTCTACTCTTGATGCTAGTAGTGGATTTTGGGTCATATGTCTCGATGAGGAAAGTTCAATGCAGTGTTCATTTAATATACCTTTTTGGTCGGTATAGATTTAAAAGATTACCTTATGGAATAAACTGTGCACCCGAAAACTTTCATCGAATAATGACAGAAACTTTTGGTGTACTACCTGGAGTCATGGTATATGCGGATGCGGAGCTCGAATCAGTCTGCATCGGAATTTCTAACGGGACGGGACGGTTCGTGCGCCTGCAAGCCTGGTGTCCCGGAAACTGTTTTCCATTTAATTGTCGACTGCCTAATCTTTTGTGCAGACTCGAACAGCCCGAAGTCGAAATTAAAACCGTCTCAAAATAAAAAAGACTGTCAAAGAAAAAGCAAATAGATGTCTCGAGAAGCCGACCGCAAAAAAAGACCAGATCAATAATAGTATGGGATTAGATGACATCGAGGGGTAACGGGCTATTTGGTTTAAGCGACATCTTGGGCGATATTGAGTTATATACATATTCGGAATCAGCGATTTTTTCTCCGTCGAATGATGCAAACTCTCAGTCTCAGCAAACCTATGGCCAATGCTAAGGGTAGAAGGTTGGCCATGGATCGCTGGGAGAACTTGACTTCTCTGTTAAATAGTGATGGCAGTGGAGATACCAAGACAACAGAGAAGTGAAAGAAGGTTTGGCATACTTTTAAGTTTGTTGATGTCAATGTGTTCATTATTGATATTGTTTCAGTAATGTGATGCTATGGTTTATGCATATTAATTTTTGTTAAAAGTGTGGAGTGATTATAAAAATAATCTAAAAAAGAAGGCTGCTCGGCTGCATAGATCAGCTACTGGTACTGGTGGTGGGCCTGCTTTTTTTCAAAACTATCAGACTTAGAACAAAGAGTTCTAAAGCTGATAGGTTTACAAACAGCAACAGGCTTGCCAATAACAGAGGCAGGGTTTTCACAGGTTGTATTAAGGCTTTGTTTTATGCTTTGATATGGTTTTATTAGATCATACTTTACCTTATCGAGGGGTAACGGGCTATTTGGTTTATTCGACATCTTGGGCGATATTGAGTTATATACATATTCGGAATCAGCGATTTTTTTCTCCGTCGAATGATGCCGGAATCATTCAAATCAGAGCACTTGTTTGGCGCTTGAAACAATGCTATTTTTGGGTAGTTTCAAAAGTGGCAGACGTGGATTTTGCATTTTTTATTAAATTATGTACTTACATACCATCATATTAATAACCGAGACATAAACCAGTCACCCTATCTCTCATAAATAAGTGAATAAGAGTTAAAGCGTTTTTCCTGTTTCTAAATTTTATTAAGAAGAAACTTAAATTATTTTGACTTCCCTAATCACACGGTGTGATGTCGCTTAAACCATTTGTCCGTCACCCAAATACGATATGGGTCGTCGCTTAAACTCTTTTAGCTGCATCTATTTTCCACGCCGGGTGCTACTTGAATCAAATACTCGTTTTTGTTCAGATATTTTGTTTAGTCGTTAAACCATTTTAGTCCTACTTTTTTTTTAAATGCATGTCATTTAATACAGACGATAAAATTAATGATGTATATTGAAACATTCTGCCAGTATTCATAAAAATACAAGTCGGTATTTCAATCACAAAATTTTAATATGGTACATTTCAATCATGTCATATGATACCATATTTATTTCCACGCCCGGGTGTTAAAAATCGTAATCATTCAACTGAACTATCGTGCGCGGGCGCCTCAGTCACAGTCCAGAGTGTGCCGAAGACAGATATGACGCGCGCACACCGCCAGTGTTTTCGTAAAACGCTCATCGAAATTGAAAACCGAAGCAAAGAGGGGTGCAAATGAAATCGCTACGATTATACAAAAATACATACAGAATGTGGATTCTCGAGGCACTATCACTTCTTTGATCTTGTATTCTGATTCTTGTCCTGGTCAAAACAAGAACAAAATAGTCCTTGCAGCAATACATAATGCTTTGTTGAAATCGACCAATTTAAATACAATTCAAATGAATTACCTTCTCCCTGGCCACACGGAAATGTCGGTAGATAGCCTACACTCTACAATCGAACAATCCGTAAGAAATATTACTGTATGGGCTCCTTCGCAATGGGCTACAATATGTGAGCTAGCAAGAAAAGAACCGACACCTTATATTGTGGAAAATCTGACTCACGAGGATTTTTTAGATTTTGATGATATGTCTGGCAAATATTTTAAGGGCAACCTTGTAGGTAAAATTAGTAAAATCCGCACAGCAACATTTAAGAAATCTCACCCAAACAAGATGAAAGTCAAATATTCCATGAAAGATGAAGCACTGGAAGAGATCTTACAAATGATTGCGAGACCTAGAGCTATCAATCGTAGATATATTTCAAGTTTACCGATTACCAAAGCCAAATACATGGACTTAAAGAAATTGTGCGACACTGGGGTTATACCCAAGATATTTCATAAAGAATATTTAAATCTCCAACAAAGTAATACCAAAGAAGTTTTACTAGATACTGATATAGAGGACATAGTCGAAGAAAATGATAACTAAATACCTACGTTACTTTTAATTACTTATGATTATTATCAGCATCAGCTGTGTTTTATAATTAAGTTTTCTTTGTTGATTTTATATTTTTATTTTACAATTGTTGATTAATATTAACAAAATTATACTTTTAGAAAGTTTTATGAAAACTGATCTCAAGTAGTTACCTCCTGAATGAATAGCTAATAAATAATTATAGTTGATGTTCCTACATTGAGACTGATTTTACTAAATTATCATACAAAATACTAATGTACCTAATTTTGCAAATTAAGACTGAAAAGTAAATTAATATAATTGATGTTCCTAGTGAGACTGTTATAATAATAATTACTCTAAATAAATACTTTGATTGATTATTATGTTGTGTTTATTTATTCATTGTAAGCACCTGAAATTTTCGGTGATTGCAATATATCCTGGTTGTTTTATCAGCCATTGATAGTATTAGATGTAAATAAACCATAAACATTAAACGTTACAATTTCAATGTTATATGTCACTGAAGTAAATTAGCCTGACAGTCATTTTAATCTAAATTGTTAGTTAAGATAAATAGCTTGCTTCTACTAATTTTGGGTTTCGTTACTTCATACCTTTTGGCTTACTCCGTAAATAGAATGCGTTGTCGCTTATTTTTTTCCCCTGTAGCCAGTTGTAGTTATGAAGTCACTTAAATCGTTTTTCCTGTCTCTAAAAAAGGGCACGTTGTATTAAGCGACATTTATATTTGTAAATAAAGGTCCGCTTTATTTGGTATTAGCATCAACAACTAGATATTTTTAATTAAATTTCAATGCAGTTTACCCCGTTTAAATAACTGCAGAAGTTTTTTTGTTATGAATTTTATTTCGAAATTTCAAACTTTATAAGGCTCTCCTGTAAAGTTGCAAAAATGTCGCTTAAACCAAATAGCCCGCTACCCCTCGACATGGTTAACAAATATGTAAAAGTAATAACTGACACGTGTAACAGTAGTATACCGCTAAAAATAATGTTAGGAGAATAAAATTGCTTTGGTGGAATGAGGAACTTGATAGACTTAAAAAATAAGTCACTACAAAGAAAAGACGTGTGGCGTCTTAATTATTATTTAGTCTGTGATGATAATGTTAGTAATCTTACACACTACTCTGTATCTCTGTATTATAGATTACTCTAGATAGTAGAGTAATAAAAGAAGGACATTCAATTCTCAAAAGGTCTTTTAATATAGTAGCATCCTATGTAAGACTGATTATCTACTAAATACTAAAGGATAACACATCTCCTTTATATGGTGACCCCTTCTTAGTCGCTCTAAGTGACTATTCAACGAGCACTTGAACTGCAATGATCGGATACGAAGCGAGACTTCTTCGTGTACATCCGCAGTAAATAAAACATCGTTCCCCCGTCTAATATAACGACTAGCTAGTTAGCTCGGATAGGCAGGAGACCCACCTGCAAGTCATGAAAGAGATGTAAAACAGAAAGAGATAGTATGTAGAATGTATGAAGACAACAAGCAAGAACTGGTATGAAAGATTAAAATAAGTTAAAACGGGCTCTGATGATGTTGGAGGAGTTAGAATAATAAAGAAAAAAACCTAACCGGACTTGTCTCTCTTCGCTTAAATTACGTCGTCTTCTCTTCTAGAGGCACCGTAGAGTCTCCCCGGCTCACCTTTGCCTAATACTAAGCCGATTTTTTTGAAAAGCCTAAAAAAATTGAAAATTCTTTAAAATTTTTAGTTAAGGCCTCTATGTAGAAAATCACCGCATATACATATGCGAATTCTGTGACTGGGCAGGGCATCAAACCACAACCGAAACACAATACTCTGCATTCGGTTGTAGTAACTTCTAAAGACGAGACGAATACTGGCGAGGAGGTATTAGAGAAAGTCAGAAATGCGATCGAAGCAAAAGAAGGGTGGATAACAATTGAAAGAGTCAGGAAGGCCAAAGATAGGAACATGATAATGGGATTCAGCTTGACAGGGGACAGGCAGAAGGCTAAGGAAAAAATGAATCGAGACGGAGTCGACCTCGCAGTAGAGGAGGTCAAAAACAAGGACCCTCTTCTCTTTCGGGTCATCAGGGACGTTATCGCAAGCAACACCGGCGCGGACCTGATTCGAGCGCTCAGAAACCAGAATCGTAGGGTCTTTGGCCTCCCCGATGGCGAGGAAGACAAGCTTATCATTAAATATAGGAGGAAAGCTCGCAACCCACACCAGAATCACGTCGTGGTCAGTGGCCACGACAGTATGGCGCAGGGCGACCGAAATAGGGTACCTGCATGTTGACATGCAGAGGATGAGAGCCGAAGACCAGTCGCCGCTCGTACAATGTACTAGATGTTTAGGGTACGGGCACGGAAAGCGATTCTGTAAAGAGACCGCTGACCGGTGTAGCCACTGTGGGGATTCCCACCTAAAGACGGAATGCCAAAAATTTGCCAACAAGCCCCAATGTATCAATTGTTGCAATGCCAAGCTAGAGGCGGTAGACCACAATGCTTTTAGCACGGAATGTCCCACTCGCAAAAAAATGAGACGTCATAGCTCGGTCAAGGCACACGTGGGGGTGGAGGGCAATGAGAGAGCGGATAAGCTAGCGAAGGATGCCGCCTTGAAGACTGCCCAGTTTCATACGTCAAGCGGAACATTCGTATGGGTACGCTTGACGAATAGAACGAGAGATACTCAACTGGTCGCATAGCGCCAATAAACAAGATTATGGCGCAACTCATGACAGGACACAGTGGGTTCTCAGAATACTTGGTTCGATTCAAGTGTAAGGAGGACCCATCGTGTTTGTGACGCGACGATTAAAGAACCAGTCGCGTACAAGTCCCGGGAGCGCCCATACAAACGTTTAAAAATTCACAAAAGTGACAAAATTGCTCATAGAAACCCGACTGACACATCATTGTATAGATCTCTTTAAGCGCTTTTTATTAGTGAAATAAATATTAAAGTACTATTCTGTGCCTTATTAAAATGCGAAAAACTGTGCAAAGTTTCGGATTTTTTATACAAAAATTGGATTTTATACGAGTGTTTTCCTTAAAAAAATTTCAAAACAAAAACAGCTTTTGGTCAAAATCATATTCAAAATTAAATTCTAAAAAACTTTCATAAACTTACCTATATAGTGTTTAGTGTGACAAATCCAAATCTGCGCTGCAATGATTTTTTACTCAACTCAGTAAAAAGTTATTGGATTTTTCAATTTTAAAACATTGATGATCAACATTTTGGGGTGTCTTTTTTACCCCTAAACATTAGTGCTTGGCAGTGGACTTGCCCTTATTATAAATGGCAGAGTCTTGTTTACCTTCTATAAAAAGGAAAAGTTAAGGAAAGGATGGCGGGCTAAATTACAAGGGTAAGTACGGTCCCGTGAAGGGATGTCTTGATTTAACTTAAAAATTCCCCCTTTCAATATAATTTCGCGGCAGTGATATATATACTATTAGATTCCTTATTTATCCTAGTTGCTAATAAGTGGGTTTCGGGAATAAAACAAAATTTCATTTTTATTTAAATAAATCCAAAATTCACTTGTATTCTTGTCTTCAACTAGTAAAGTCTTGTAATTTTCATCTTTTGTATAATAAATTAATAGTTTTTTTTAAAAGACTTTTTCTCGACGCCATATCATAACTGGCGCAGTCGTGGCAGATTGTGACAGTTGGTTAATCTAATTCTGGACCAACTGAACGATATCTATCGTTAGAAATCGCAATTCAATAGAGAACCTACGAAGGAGGCGCTGAAGAAGACAACAAGTCCGGAGAGGAGATGCAGAGAAAATTGATGTTGTGATGAGTGCTCTCGCTATCCAAGTTCCTCTGTTATATTTCCTACCGTGTATAGTGTATAGTATATTTTAAAAGTGTTTCTGTCTAAAAGCTCAAATCGCATTATTAGGCATATTGATTCACTCAAGACGATATTTCGTCATAGTTTTAAATCTATTATTCGTATATTAAATCTATCGAATTTAAATATAATTTTCTGTTTGCGCCTAGTGCGGACGGCGCCTTATTATGTGACAATAGTCTGTGGACTTTTTCAAATTGAAAATCACGAAAATAAAACGGACACTACTTTTTTGACAACCGCTAGAGAGGCAACAACTTGCTGCTGCTAATTTAATCAAATCGTACAAACCGGTGTTAGGTTGGTAAACATGTTATTGTTTACTTTTATAATTTGTGAATTACAGAAGTCGGTGTCGGAGGATTCAAGAAAACCCAGATTACTAAAACTAATTTATTTTATACAAAAACTACAAACTAATTACAAATTAAAAGGCATCTTTCCTAGCACGATGCTAAGGAAAGAATATTTTAAACTAATTTATTTTATATAAAACTACATTCTAACTATAAACTAAAAGTGTCTATCCTAGCTCGATGCTAAGGACAGAATGATTAAATTAAATAGCTATTCCTAAGGGCTGGCGGCAACATATCCGATTACAATGATTTGCCGCCCGGTGACGGCGTCCTATGGTCCAGTTACGCCGACGATGTAAATATCCGCATGGACCCATTATTTATTATAACAACTATAGAGCACCATTGTTACTTCTATAACACCTCCACCCTCAGTTGGGCAATTATTTTTGAAGCTTCAGATGAGAAAATATTGCTGGTACAGTAGGAGAAGCTGTTCCTGGCTTCTGATTCTGACTACCTTCATCTGCAGTGGTTCTGTCTTAATTTGCTCTTTATGCGCCAAACATCGTCGTCGCGATGAATATACTGAGTGAAAGTGCACTTAATAAGATGTATAGTTGATTGTCGTATGGTAGATGAACTCTTTAGGGGTATTCTTAAGGTTCAACTTCGGCTGAGATATAAGCTTATGATGTACGTAATTTTCTGAGATCAATGGTTTGAAGATTCAGTTCAAATGATTTGTTCTCAACGGTATCCTTACAGTATGTACTATGGTGATATTTGGAAATGACATCACACAGTGTTTCTCGTTGAGTATTTCCAGTGCAATTTTTGACAGGGTTACTGTAGTCATCTTGCAGCCCTTCCCGTTGAATTAATTTACGATGAGAGTTCTTGTACCGTCTGGTAGCTTTCGAAGTTGGTGGTGAAGTTTCTCGATGCAGATGTACCAGGTATCGAACATCGGGCATTCAGCCTCAATGTACACATATCCTTCTCCATATGTTGCCAGGGAAGGTTTAGCAGGGAAGGATTAGGACTTGATTAAATTTATTTGGGGCTATTGATAATTTATAAAAGTCAAATTTTCTTTTGCTAAATATAGGAAGCTTAAGTATAATACTACTTTATGGGCTATTGATAATTTATAAAAGTCGAATTTTCTTTTGCTACATATAGGAAACTTAAATATAATTACTATTCTATTTTCAGAGTATTAATAGCCAGGCTTAATGAAATATCATTATTCCCTAATCTCTAAATAAATTACTTGGTCTTTTGCCGTAAATTTAATCATATTATTAAAACTGTAATACTAAACATTAGATGATGAATACTTGAGGTACGAATAAACGCCAGCATATTTTCTATTCTAAAAGTTCATCAGAGATATCTTCAATATTTTCGGTTATTATAGTTAGATACTGAGCAAATTTCGCGTACTTAATTAGACTAACATATTGAACTCATGCAAAATGCGTTTATCATTGATCTGAATAATTGACTTTTTATAAACATAATCGTTACAATTCTGTAAATATATGACATTTAACTCCTCTTGTACGAATTCGAGAGCCTTGTCTACACTATTAGGACGCATGCATCTAATCCGTGAGCCCAGTGGTTCTTTTAATCCCGGACAAAAGCTTGCAGTGTTAACTTTCTATATAGAGTCCTTTTAGCCTCTATAGTGGTTGTAATATTTTCATGTAACGTAACATATGTCATGATAGTGCTAAATAAATTTAAACAGCGGTCATAAAATTCTTGCGGCGAATTATTTCCCTGCGTGGCTAGCATAAGGTTATTATTATATAAAGTCATTATATAAAGCGGTCTCATCTCTTTGGTCTGAAAAATTATTTACTACAATTTTCTTTATGCAATCCTAATCCTCAGATATCCTATTCGAGTTAATTATAATCGCGGCTGGCCCTGTGATTTTATTTAAAATCCTGTTAATGAGGTAAAGCTTCGATAGTTCATTATCAGGATTTAGACTTACATAATACATCTATGTCTATAATTATCTAAATTATCTAAAAAACGTTTACGAATTACTAACTAAATTTAAACTAATGTCTCTTATTGTCCAACTGAAGGCTCCGGGCGATTTTAGCACGCGAAAACCCTACAGAGGTACTTTACTTAGGATAAAAATTTTTGGTAGCTTATAGGTAAGGACTAAGGATAAAAGGCAATACACAGAAAAGATTTTTGTGTACTTACTGGGCAAGAATCTGGTACTCGGGAATATCGATTTTCGGATTTTCCTCCGCTCCAAACTTCTGGTTCTTTTAATGCTCCGTCGCTCGTGGTAGAAATTTGAAAATTTAGGTTTTCAATTTTGGAATTCCTAGCCAAAATCTACCCCAAAACGGCTTAAAGCATCCTTTACCGACTGCGCCAATTACAGACGTCAGTGTCGGAGGATTCAAGAAAACCCCACAGATTACTAAAACTAATTTATTTTATACAAAAACTACAAACTAATTACAAATTAAAAGGCATCTTTCCTAGCACGATGCTAAGGAAAGAATATTTTAAACTAATTTATTTTATATAAAACTACATTCTAACTATAAACTAAAAGTGTCTATCCTAGCTCGATGCTAAGGACAGAATGATTAAATTAAATAGCTATTCCTAAGGGCTGGCGGCAACATATCCGATTACAATGATTTGCCGCCCGGTGACGGCGTCCTATGGTCCAGTTACGCCGACGATGTAAATATCCGCATGGACCCATTATTTATTATAACAACTATAGAGCACCATTGTTACTTCTATAACATGTGGTCTCAAAACAAAGTTCAGTATGTTGGTACTATTTTAAAATACAATGTCAGAAGAAGAAAAAGTGTAAAAGATGGTGGATGCTTTTGTACCGCACCAGCGAATAAGAGTAATTGTCAATAAGTATGCTAATAAAAGTGTAAAATAAAGGGAGTTTTATTACAGTTCAGAAGTGGGATGTACACGCCTATTTATTTCCTGTAAGCTTTGTATAAAGTGTATTAGTATAACAAAATGTATTTACTGTGGCGAGTTGCACGATACGTCACATCTAGTGATATATAATAATAAATACTTAAATATTTTAATGAATTGCTATAGATAATTTGTTTTATAATTTAAACTGTTGATTTGCTTTATTTGCTAATTGTTTTATAATATGTTATATTTAAATCGGTAATTAATTGACATTTGCATCATAATTATAACGACGCCATCTTAGAGATAAATATAATGATATAAATGTTTTATGACTTAAAAAATAAATGTAGCTTAAATTATTTAAATAGCATTGTACAAAATGAACTTAAATATTTATTAAATTAACGCGTATTTTACAACTGCAATTTAATGGAAGTTAACGTTCTGGAATGAACTGCTAATTCCTGTTGTAAGCATGGAAAGTAGCATATAACAAGAGAGATACATTTTTGATCTTATTCTGATTTCTCTTTTTATTTTTAAAAACTTATTTTTATTTATTTATTTTTAAAATTATATTCTTATTTTTAAAAACTAAATGTCTAAATTCTGTCATAAGTAAATTAATTCAATATTTGCAAATACAATAGATTTTAAAAGTTTATTTTATTAGCCTTTAGCCTTTAAAAAAAACAATATAATTGGGTTTTTCCAACTTTAAACTAATGTAGATTTCTATTCTTTCTGTTCGAGCTTTATACGATGCCGCGCGATAGTGCCGGATCACGACGTCTACAGACTCCTGCACTGCATAGTCCTTCGCATTGCGGGGTCTCCGAGACTGCAGGGCGGAGTCATCAGCGTAGTCGACAACGGAGTCGCATTCGATTAAGCGTCCATTCTTCAATACGCTGCCGTAAAAGTCTTCAGGACCATGAAAACGAACTGGAGCGGGAGCGCGAACTTCTTTGGATACCTCTTCTATTCTACTTAACCGGATACCACACGGTGGGTCAACTTCCCTTAGTCGACTTTTACGACACCTCGGTAAGAAATGAGGGTGGTAATATTCTATTCCGCCGGATACCACACGACGAGTGTCACAACAAACAATATTCCAGTTAAATAAATCTCAAAAGATTAATACGACTCAAAGCCTTTTTAATGAACTGTTTGAGTGTGGTTCAGACTGTGGTTTAGATAGAAGCCCACAAATTATGGATTTCACTTCTGAGGATGACTCACTGAAGACCGTATCGACTCACTTCAGTAGTCATAAAAAATTAAAAAAATATATTAAAGTTAATAAATTTATTTAAAAAACCAAAAATATTATCATAAACAAGAACTGCATTCAACAGTTTGAGATATTTTGTTACCTACCGCAGAACTAGATGGCGCTGTTCCTTACTACGCCGCGCTAAAGATGTTGCATTGTAAAAAGTATAGATACAAGCTTGTTTTGTATGAAAATAAATACGGTTCAGTATGCGTTCGGTGCTTGATTAGTCATCGTTTGGTCCTTCTCACTCGTATATTGTAAGTTTAACAGATAAGTGTTGTGCAATGGACTCTTGTAAGACTTTAAAATTATTTAACTAATGAATACTTAGTTAAATTTCAATTTGAAAAAACACTTAGAAAAATTTGAATGATTAAAGACTTAGAGAATTTCGTATATTTTGAGACTTAGAAAAAATTTGTTTAAAAAACACTTTGAAAAATTCGCTTCATAAGAGACTTAGAAAAAAATCGTTCAATAAACACTTAGAAAAATTTGCATGATACATGACTTGGAAGAATTTATGTGAATGAAATTTTCTCATTGAAATGTACATTGTTGGTGGTTGAGTAAAGTTAAAAGGAAGACAGAATAAGTAAACTTACATAAATAGATTAGACATGGGTCGTTACGTAATTTTCGCGTAACGTAACGTAACTAGTGACGCCAAATATGTAACCTGTTTAATAACTAGTTATTTTCGTAACTAGTTACTTTATCAAAACTCATGGGCAAGGCTAAAAACGTTATTGCATTGAAGTGTTATAGTTACTTCGGAGACGGTTGACAGCTGTTGAGGGATTAGTTATGTTCGTTACTCATAATACAGCCATATGTTTGAACGTATTATCGAAAATACAAGTAATTTTGAGTACGATTGAAAAATTTATCGAAATTATAATTAATATTTGCGTCACATCAGGTGAACATCAAATTCATTTTCCGTAAAATATTTTAAAAAGAAAATAATTATAAAATCTCGTTAGTCCTTCCTTGACGTAGTAATAAACTTTTTAATAATAAAATTAAAAAAATTAATCTTAAATGAGCTTCCCTGCATACTTTATTCAGGCTTAGGACTGACTGCATAAAATATGTATTTATTATCAAGAATATTAAAAAAAGGAAAAAAATACAGTTAACATACACTATTTTAAATGAAAAAAAACACATTTTTACTGAAATATTAAAATGACTATACAAAAGTTCAAAGCAAAAGTATGTCAAAGCACTCTGCGATTAACAATAATGCAATATTATATTACAATATGCATTATCACCAACGAAGTCATTTAAACACTAATTTTTTTTTAGTAAACGTTACGGTCTTGTGTTTTTCTCTATAGTCAATAAATTTAACCACAAGGCAAAAGCTAATCTCTAAGTTTAATGCCATACGTTCGAAAATTAAACAAAATAAATAAATACTCTCAATTTCTATTTTTTCAGAAATTTCTGAAACACTTGTTAATTTTACTCCTTTGGTATAACTAGATAAAGGCGTTTTTCAGCTTCTATAGCCCCAAATACCCCAAAATAATGATTTAGTCCCTCGTCCCTAATTTAGCCTAAAATAATAATCTAGGCTAGTGCAATTTAATTGAAAAATACAAAAATACTGGTGATACTGTAACCTTCTGGTACTAAGTATCGCGTAGTAAGGCTGCGGCAAATAATAAATATAATATTATAGTCCTAAATGGACTGGAACTGAGTATTTTATAATATGAGGAATTAATATAAAATATCAATCTAATTAATAGAAACAATTAACAAGCTTTGCTAATTTGTACGTCAAAACATTATTCTGGCTCTTTTTTGATGTTATTATTTGTAAAGGGTCATAAAAAATCAACACATCTGTTTAGAAAGCGGCGTTCCAATGCTTTACGGCTAAAAACAATGAAGACAAACGAAACTAATGGTATGAATTACTAAAGAAGCACACCTACATATTAAAAAATACTTTTTATTGCTTTATACATTTATATTTTAAAGATTTTACACCCTCGAACTTAAGTCAAGACAAACTTAAGTTGAGTTAGTCTTAATTTAACTTTTATGCAATTTTTATGTCAGCATCATTATATTCTGATGAACATCCAGTACTGATATATCTTTTGCAATGTCTTTGTTTGTGCTATCCTTCGCGGTCTAGCAGCTACCCGCGATCCACTTAATGTCGTCTGTCCACCAACGCTGCGCTTGCTGGTCCGAAATCGCCGTTTTAACACTGGGTCGATTGTTCGAACCATTTACTCCGTCCATTGCCACTTGAACTTCGCGATACATTAGGCTATAGCGGTTACTTTGGTTTTACCGTATCTCCTAATTTCTGATTTGATTACACAGAAAGACTCCAAGCATAACTTCTTATAAGGCCCATAGTTAACGAATATGTATCTAATCTTTACTCCTGCCTGCTGTTATATTATTTAAATACTTAGGTATTCTATTACTACAACTTTATATATTTTTTATAATAATTTTACCTATTTAATACCTTTACGGGAGAAAGTTCATTTTTGTTACTCAATAAAATGAGAACCCTAGCGTTGTTCTTGGAAACACGGTACTCAAGTTGCCATCGGCACCGGAATAACTGCGAGGTATGACGTCACCAGCCAAGACCGCGTCTCGCAAGAAACTAATTATTAAAATAACTGCTAGTGATTCGGTTACTCGGTTACAAGTGATGCCGTAACGTAGCTCAACGAAACGCAAATGAATCGTAACGTAATGTCGCATGAAAGATGCTACAAAAGTAGCTAGTTACGAAAATAACTATTTCGCCTTTGTAGGCGTAACTAGTTATTCCGTTTCATAGCTCGTAACCGGTTATTGTATACAGTTACGTGAAATAATGCCCATGTCTAAAATAGATAATAAATAAAGTTACATAAATTAACACTATATTTTACATCCTAAAATACATAAATATATGGTAAGCATACATATAAGTTTGTGTAGACTAGATAAAAAGATATATATTTATTATATATTTTAGAAGATATTTTTTTGGAACTAAAAACCCTACTTAAAGTTGGGAAAAAGTAAAAAAGAACGGATACATTTAATTAATAAAATAAAATCCATAAATCATAAATTACAACATAAAAGTATATGATTGTGAGTCCTTGCAACTTCAAAGAAAAATAGAAACACTAGAAAAATTAAACAGAGTTTTATTCGAAGGCTCAAATTCAAATTAATGAGCATGTAACACCCTTTGACTATTGTCAATGCTCTTTGAAGATGCAGGATGATAATAATTCATCATCATCATATATTTCAAGTAAATATAATGTTGTAAAATCTAAGAAAAAAAAATTACTTAGACAAGTTAGGCAAAGGTTTTGGAGCAATTATAAGTTCGTACCTATCACAATCAGTCATTAATAATTGTTTACCAGGAGCAACTTTTGATTACATAATAAATAAACTAAATTGTAATAAATTTGATTCTAACACTACAGTCATATTGATGTTTGGTGACAGCCTAAAAAAAAGAAAAAAAAAAAAAAAGTAAAAAGAGCAAAAAAGAAACTTTTTGAGGTTGGAACTGACACATCTGAAGAAGAGACATTGTGTGCTATTTGCTGTGACACAGGAAAAAATAATGAAATATGGTACCGCTGCAGAGGTTGCGGTAAATGGACACGTAAAGAATGTTCTGGTACTGACAGCCCTATTGATTATATTTGCGTTTTTTGCTTGGATCCTTAAAGTTGATTAAACGGATACTTTTATATTAAAATTTATATAAATAAGTGAGTTTTCAGACTGGCACAGAAATTTTGAGGCTGATTTAATAATTAAGTAGCTCCCAATACACATATGGGAATTTATAGGCTCTCCTTTCCCGCAAAGTCGGATAATGAGAGCGCTTCTGTTTTTTCTTTAAAGTTTATCTATGGCCAAATGCCTGATAATGTAAGGTTAACGCTGTGATTAAGTGATAGTCAAATGAGTAAGGATTTAATTTTAATAAAAAGTTCCTAAAGTATCTATACATTTATCGTTTACTGAAATTTTTCCTTAGTAGGTTCCAATTCCCCCCCTCAACCCTAATAAAAATAATAATAAAAAAATAAATAATAATAATAATAACAAAAAAAAATTCTTTTTTTGATGCATTAGAGTAAGTTCGTGTTAAGTACAAATAAGAAAACAACAGATTCAATAAAAAATGTAACTAAACAAAGGCGCGGATGTTACGCTATGAGGCAACATGCATTCTTCCGACGATGCCGGGACCACCAACGTTTCGCGGAATGGAGGTGTTTCCCGTAAGACCGTGGGACATTGGATCGCGCAACGCTCGCTTCGCCGTCTCCGACCCATTCCGATGAACAATGCCCCGCACTCTTTATCCTCACATCGGTGTGAAGTGACACCTATCTTAAATTAGTTTGTCTTTGTAATTTTTAATTAATATTTTAAAAATAAAATTATTTTAATTTCATTTCGGTTTTTTTTGGAAGTTTGCTCGCCGCCGTACGTATTTCGGACATAAAGTCTGTGGTATGTAACGTAATATATATAATAAAAAAAACCTAACCTAACCGGATTTGTCTCTCTTCGCTGAAATTATTGTTTTTTTCGTCAAATCTTGCTAGTTTTTCATCAATTTTTTTTCGTCGTCTTCTCTTTCTTCTAGAGGCACCGTAGCGTCTCCCCGGCTTAACTTTGACTAAGCCGATTTTTTAGAAGACTGGAAAAGCCGTAATATATTTAAAAAATTTACTTTTTGCTGTATAACTTTTTTGTTTGCTGTTCGATTTCCGGAACGCCAATTTCTTGGTGCTCGTCCGTGCGCACGCAGAGAGCCTACGCTCGTCCGGTTAGCACCAGCGGTTCACCCGGTATTCGGGGAAAACACAAATTGCAATAGGATTTTTGCCAACTTTTCCACGTTTTTCTATTATTGATCACCCTCATACTTTTATAACTGTTAGAGGCCTTTAAGGCCTAGAGTTTGACGTATCGATCGTCAAAATCGCACTTGTAGTTTTCTTAATAAAGTCCATAAATGCAATTTCACCTAAATTTAGAGATTCTTGAAGCTGCCAGGAAATCCGGCCAAAACGTTTTAAACTACAGAACTGACGTTAGAGAGATTCTACCAGACCACAAAATAGTGCCACAACCCATTGTTGACTATATTTCGCATGTATCCTGCGTTGTGACGCAGGATGGCAAGGAGATAGTTCTGAACCTGCCCGGGGTAGCTATCCCACAAGGCCCAATAATGGATGGTGAACTGCAATTAGAGGAGAGTGGATCTTTCGGCGCGGTAACCGCGCAAAATCATAACGTGTACGAGGCATATATCAGTCCATTAGTTACCTCGAGACGAGTACTTTCCTCGCAGGCTAACAGAGACCTCGCACCATTACCTGATGCTTTAATTCCGGGAAATCTAATACCAACAAGAAATTTACTTCGTCATGGCCCAATAGATGCACAAAACAACGGAGCTCAGTCACGATTTGCCGGAATTGTTTTCCCAAATGACAATTCTTTGGAGGGACGTTACCGGTATTCCGCGCTACTTCAGACGCGAGTTTATACGGT
Source organism: Morpho helenor (assembly GCA_029227775.1). Taxonomy (NCBI): domain Eukaryota; kingdom Metazoa; phylum Arthropoda; class Insecta; order Lepidoptera; family Nymphalidae; genus Morpho; species Morpho helenor. The sequence goes on along the minus strand of JARGCU010000007.1, from coordinate 9,674,412 downwards.
TTTATCTGAAATGAAAGACCGGTTTAAAATGTCAGAATACCAAAGAGAACAAAATCCGCAGGGCCTCAATTTAGTAACTAGAGTTCCAAAAAAGATATCAGCGGTAAATTTAACATTTGTAGAGTCAATCGGCCCCGTCAATGATGTTGAATTTCCATTGTTCGAGAGGACCGTTAATATCCATAGTTTCGGCGCTCAGGCTCAAGCGTCGCCAATCAATCAAATATCGAGTGCCTACATCGCCGCCGTGTTCGGAACAATGCACGAGGGTTATGCTTTGTAACTGTAGCGGGCAATGCTCCAGGGGGTAAAAGTATACAACCCGTTGTCTATTCCAAGCCTATAAAGTCCTTTACTAACACTTTACTCTAAAAAAGTTTAAATTATACAAACCACGTATAAGCTAGTTGTAAGAACAATAATTGTTATAAGATCACGCAATAAAGGTTGTAAAGATGTCAGCGCTAGGCGTGTATATAATCGCCCCCTCCGGGCTCGAACGGTCCTGAACACCTTATAGTTGGACGCGGCCACTATAAGGGGGTTTGGGTGGATGGACGCTTTCTCGAAGTAAGTCGTTGGTCACTTCGTCACGATACGATAGCGCGCGCACACTTCGAGAAGAATCCGCAAGTTTTATTGCTCCCGCTTTACCCAAAAATATCCGCTACAAGTGTATAAAAGTTATTTCCCTGGTAGATTAAGAAATAGATAGTTTAGCTATAGGCGGGAGTCCCACCAGCAAGTTTGAAAGAGATGAACGTTAGAAAGCATAAGTATGTCTTATGAATGGATGAATAAATGCGAGAACTGGAATGGAACAGTAAATATAGGCTCCGATCAAGTTGGAGGAGTTAGTATAAAAAAAAACCTATCCTTCTATATTAAAATAAGTCAAAGCTCCGCATATTTATTCTCTTCAAATTTCTTTTATATAATGAATTATAACAACGTTATATTTATGTTATAACAGCGCTATGTAGTATGTGTGTAGTATGTGTATGATCTGCCTCTACACGATTCAAAATTGATCCATCTCTCTTTTTCCAGAGTTCTCCTGCTCGAACTCCGGGCTCGTATCATCATCAATGAACGAGTTCATGAATTGTTATAGACAATTGGATCTTCAATTCAGTCGTTATACTACAATTCTCCCCCATTAAATATTAGGTAATAAATTACAAACCGACTGACAGACATCGGCAGATAAGGGATAAAATGTCATTCAATATCCCGGTAGCAAACACACCAAGGCATGCATCTATTTCAAGGAAACAGGCCTTCAGGTCATGGGGTGGTCGCAACACTCATCGCCCAATTTGTGCATCGCAAAGATTCAGATGGCGAGCCGCAGGCTCTTCTTGGTGTCTGTCTACGTCGAGCCTCGGCGCGACTCTGACGACACCTTGGAGAGGCTGAGGCGCTTCCTGTCTGAGGAACGCGATGCCAGCATTGTAATCGGCGGCGACTTCAATGGCTGGCATTCTCAGTGGGGCTGTGACCGTAATAACGACAGAGGACGGGACATTGTCACTTTAACTCAGACTTTTGACTTACACGTTTGCAACACTGGAAACGTGCCGACTTTGCAAACGCGACTGGGAGCCGACATAGAATCCATTGTGGATATGACTATTGCTTCAGAAAGTGCCTACCCCATAATTACTGACTGGAGAGTCGACCTGGAAGCGTGCCAGGCTTCACAGCACAATGCAATGAAATGAAATGAAATGAAATGAAAATTATTTATTTCTTCCCCATGTGAAACGAAGACTAAATGTAGCTTATTCTAAATTTCACATGACAAAGAAAGGGCAACGGCTCAGTGTACGCCACATGTCACAACAGAAAACTGAGGTGACACACAGCACTGGTTTTCAGCCGCGGCCCTTTGAGTGTCATCCCGAAAAACATTTACTAATACTTACTGCTAACTATGAAAAAAATAATAATAATAATTTATGCAACGAAGAAAAAAACTTACTTACAAACCTTAAATAACTTACCTTAATTAAAATTAATACAACGCACGTAATGTAAATAATGACTAAAATATTTTAACTAGTATTTGTTTTACTATTTTTATTATATTAAATAAATAAATAAATATATGGGACAATTACACACACGGTCGTCCGTCCCCAAAGTAAGTAACTTAATACTAGTGTTATGGGTGATAGATAACTGGTGAATATACACCCAGGCTCAAAGACCAACAAATTCATTTATAGAAAATGTTAGCCCTCGGCGGGAATCGAACCCGCGACCCGCGGAGCTGGAGGCAGGGTTACTACCCACTGCTCCAACGGGCCAGTCAAACGAGGAAACGGAAATTTATAAGATAGAAATGTCAACTTGAAATTTCTCATAAAAAATTTGATTTTGAATTAAAAACTGTTTTAAGTTTAATTTAAAACAAGTTTTACTGCATAGATCTCGAATAGGTGGTGGAATATTATTCCAGCAATGTGTGGCAGTGTATTTAAAACTGCCTCTGAAAGCAGCAGAGGAATGTCGCGGAACTCTTAATTTTTCCGGCATCTGCGTAAACGGTCCGATTCTCCATCGCCCGCCCAGTCTAGTTTAGAGTAGAGATACATCGGCTTACCTGTCTTAATTATACCAAATAAGAGAGAAGCTAAGTGTAGCTTCCGTCTGGCTTTCATTTTCAATAAATTATGTTTGTTGAGATATGGTGTAATATAGTTTCTCATAGGTATGTCAAAGCTAAAACGTATACAGGCATTTTGTACTCTCTGGATGAGACGACTGGTCCTAGATAATAGCCGTGGTCCGTATACTACATCCGCATAAGCCAGTTTAGAGAGAATTAGTGTTTCTATTAGCTGTACCCGAAGTTTTTCAGATAGATACTTACGTAATTTGTAAAGAATTTTTAACCGATAGAAACAGTTACGTACTGTTGTAGCAATATACTTTTCGAACCGCAGCTCCGAATCAATGAGAAGACCAAGATTACGGACTTCGTATACCCTATTCAGTTTCTGCCCTTTTATAGAAATATTTAAATGCAAGGGGTTTAATTTGCTTAGTTGAGGTTTTGAGCCAAATATTATAAACTTAGATTTTTCATAGTTTAAAGCAAGTGAATTCTTCTCTGACCAATCAGCTATGCGTTCAAGATCTGTATTTATTAAGTCGACTGCACTTAAGAAGTCACAGGGCTTGAAGGTATGGTATACCTGAACATCATCTGCATATAAGTGCGATTTACAATTTTGTATGCAATTTACAATATCCGCGCAGTATAAAATAAAAAGTAGTGGACCTAAAACGGAACCTTGCGGGACACCTCTATATACAGGGGTTGTGGACGATATATGCCGTTTTCCGTCTTCGTGAAATAATTCCACAAACTGCTTCCTATTACGAAGATAGCTATCAAACCATTTCACTGTACGAATGTCCAGGCCATAATAAGAAAGCTTGGACAATAATAAATTTATATTTACGCAATCAAACGCACGGGAAAAATCAAGAACGACTAATATCGTACACATCCCCTTGTCCAGACCTGCCAAAATATTATCAGTCACGTCCAAGAGAGCCGTGACCGTACTTCGACCAGATCTAAAACCAGATTGATTGTCAGGCAAAAGGCAATTGTTTTCTAGGTACCTTGCCAGCTGGGAGCAAACTGCTTTCTCTAAGATTTTGGACATGCACGGTAAAATGCTGATGGGTCGTAAGTCCTTAACCGTTTGAGGATTAGAGTTTTTGGGTATTGGACGAATGACGGCTATTTTCCACTCTTCAGGGAAGACTGAAGTCCTTATAGACGTATTAAAAATAGAAGTAATTAAATCGAGGCTCTGAGGAAGTGTGAGTAGTAACATATCTAATGTTAGTTCATCGACCCCCTCAGCATTAGAATGTAATTTTTTAATGATTTTATATATTTCCGATTCGCTTATTTCGCTTAGAGAAAATTGTGTATTGATTTTATGAAATTCATAATATGATAATTGAGAGATGGATATTCCTGAGTTTCCGGGCACATCGAGAAAGTGTTTGTTTATAGCGTTGGCATTGTCAAAATTGGGAGGTAACTGAGTAGCCTGTTTAGGAATTAGATAGTTTTTAAGATTGTGCCACAGTGTTTTTGGAGTTCTGAGTTTATTATTAATATTAAATTTGAAATAAGCACTCTTTTCATTATTAATTGACTGTATTACCAAACTTTTGTATTTTTTGTAAACTAATTTATTTTGATCGGACCTCACGTTTCGCCAACGCACGTGTGCCTCATCTCTAAATTTCATCATAAGCTTAACACTAGATGTCAACCAGGGGCAATGTTTATCTTTAGATATTTTTGTGTTTTTAGGAGCATGTATATCAAAAAGTTGTAATATTACGTAGTTAAAAAGTCTTACCATTTCATTGACATCACTTAAAGATAAAATTACGTCCCATGGAATAGATTCAAGGCCTCTATTAAAATCATTCATTGATATTTTTTTTAATGGCCTGTACGAAAAAACTTTCGGTGATAATTTATCTTTTTTTAATTTAAACGTACAGGTTAAAAAAGCGTGCCTGCCTAAAGCTGCTATCGGATGAACACAAGAACTATGAACCGGTAGATCAGTGCAAATAACATCTATAAGAGTTTTACTTCTTTCAGTGAAATGAGTGGGAGACGAAATTACCTGTGCTAGGCGCAGAGATTCTAAAAACAAATAAAATTTTTTTGCTTTGGATTCATTAATATTAAGTAAATCGATATTAAAATCACCTAGCAATATCGTATAATCATGACCAGATAAGTGTTGAATACTTCCGGTTACAGTGTCAAGAAAAGTATCTACATCTTGCCAAGGTGGTCTGTAAGCCGTACCGACAGCAATTCTTTTTGACTTGATATACAAGCTTATCCACAGTTGTTCTATATTATCATGCGTGGGAAACGAACACGAGCGTGCGTTCAGTCCTTTTTTAATATAAAAAGCAACCCCCCCACCTCGGCCGCTGCGCACGGATAGGGGGCGCGGTAGATGTAACAGCCGGTAACCGGGTACTGAGGGCGCACGGCCTTCCTCGCGATCGCGCAGCCAGGTCTCATTTACTGCCATTAGATCCACACGGAAGCGGTCCATGGCTACTAAAAACTCTTCATGATTATTACCCAATGAGCCAGCATTGAGAAGACCAACTGTAAGTGATTTATTGTAATCTATTTTGGACGTAGTATAGATAACCGAGGTAACTAAACTTTTATTTATAGCAAAAGGCATGTTCATATCGAGGCCACGTTAACATATAAAGTAATAATTCAATATTTCCATACAAGTTTCCTACATAATATGAATCGGTATTAGTAAAATTAGATTTTGAGTGGATATACAAAGACAATATTTTTATATAACTAGTTAAAGACATGATAGGCATAACCAAAACTACCTCTATAGCTATTCTCATATTACAAAAATATACATTAAAATACCCACCTACAGTAACAAAAACATATAGTAATTGATAATATGATACATATAATATAAAAGAAAAGGATGACAATAGAATATTACATCTAACATAACATCTAAGGCCTTTGAAAATCATATGTAAGTTGTAAAATACGAAACGCAACAACGTCAAACTGCAATATCTATAAAAACCCTTGTAATATCAGACTCAGTACGTATCGGGTGAACTATAGCATTAGAATCGCGACGTGCGAAAACATGTCCTCCGCGGGTCCACACGAATCTAAAACCCTTGCGTCGACCCTCCTCACGCGCATCATAGAATAATTTTCTGTTGTGGCGCGTAAGATGTTCGTTGATGTACATCCGGCGCGGCTCCCCGCTCGTTATAATCCCAGAGGTATCTGCGCCGCGGCGAACGCGAGCGGCGCGTAGAAACTCATCACGAACCGTCCTTCTTGCGAGGCGCACGACAACAACGCGCGTCCGGGTTCGCGCGCCACTCTCCGACATAATTCTTCGCGGGCCCGATCGCTCGGCCGACACAACATCTCGTTCGTCGAGTTCAATACCCAATTTTCTTGCTATCAAGCCAGTAATATGCACCAGGTTTTCGCCATTATTCTCTTGGATCCCGGCGATCTCAATGTCGTTGGATAGATATTCTTGTTCGCGGCTATTTAGTTGTGCCTGAAGCTGAGCAATAGTTTCGTTGATAGCGGTGACGTCTTGATTTAATGATATATTAGTTTTAGTTGACCCTTCGAGAAGTGATAGTCTGTTCTCGATGCTTTCTACTCTCTTACTAAATGTCGACATGGTTGCACTTATACTGGCTAACTCCTGTCTGAAATATTCCATCTCTGACCGTATTACTAATCGAATTTCAGCAGCAATAGAATTTGACGTGCTTTGTTCGACCAATTTTGGATCCAAGAACACTTGTTCCTCCGGCCCGTCCGAGGAGAGGTTAGGTGTACTAGGGCTTCTAGAAGGCGCTTTAGAAATATTTCCATCTTTGCAAGTGCGACATAACCATTTTTTGGAAAGACGATGCTCTGGACTTAACTTCAAGCAGGCGTGGTGGAATATAGCTGCGCATTTTGTACATTTAACTCCATCTACAGGTGTTAAGAACTTTCCACATACGTTGCACTTATTAGCCATGTCGAAGTTGCAACTGTTTTCTTTATGCTAAGATAGATGGCGCTGTTATGGAGTTATTATATATATTTCAATATTTCTTATATAATTGTTGAGCGTTTTTAAATTAATAATTTCTTATACTTTTATTCGCTCAAACCTATATGGTAACAGTATTCATAAAAAAAAAAAAGATTGTTTGGTTTTTTTCTTAAGGAGGTAAATAAATAAATCTTCGCTTACTATTGAAGTGTCATCAGCTGTTCTTGTTATCGCATTTTATTAATTATCTCTTTATAAAGGTCTCAAACACAATCACAAATATTCGTACGTATAACACACTACAGACTATTGAAACTTAGACACTTTTTACTCATAAGACTAAGATATAATATTAATTATGACAAAATAAACGCAGCACTAATCAACTGTATGTCACAATCGTGACGACACTCGCTTTTACCATCAACTTCGGTGACAAATCTTGTGGCAGACCGCACAACTACTCCACTTTTCGTTACAAAACGGAAAAAGCTCCCTCGTCCGACTTCACTGCCAGACTCACGCATCACTTTGAAAACTCTGGACTCCTTACTTTAGACATTCCATCTTTAGACAAGGCACAACTCGATGATCTTATCGACTCACTGACTTCCTACTGAAAGCGTGCCAAGACACAATGATTACGAAGGGTAACGGCGTGGGACATCGAGCCCCTTATTGGACTGACACCGTACAAAAAATCAAGACTAAGACCATTTTACTACACCACAAACTCCATAAGGCTAAGAGGAAAGGGCACAACACTAACGCCCTGTCTCAGGAGTATCCGGTGGCCAAAGAGAGGTACGCTAGAGAAATACGGGATGCGTCCTCCGACCACTTTCAGGAATTCTGCGAATTACAGACAAAGGAGAACGTCTGGTCCCTGACCAACAGACTGTTGAAGGATAGTAACCCTCGGAGACCTCCTGCTACTCTTAAGATAGGCGACAAATACACCAAGGACGCTAAGGAGACGGCCCAGGTACTCATCGACCACTTCTACCTTGACGACATTCCTGAAACTACTGATAGACATCGCCTACTACGACAACGAGAGCAACTGACTCCCGACACTGATGACGACCCGCCCTTCACGATCGGGGAGGTCATGGAAATTTTGGAGAGAATGAACCCAAGAAAGCTCCAGGGGTGGACCACCTAACGGCCGACATCTGTAAAAAGGTGACGGCCAAATTCCCCAATCTCATCTTGGACATCCTTAATCTCTGTTTCTCTCTTCACCACTTCCCCCGTCAGTGGAAGGTGGCTTACATAAAAATTATACTGAAGCCTGGAAAGAGCGACTACAGCAGACTCGACTCTCACAGACCTCATCATCATCAGACTCATCCCGGTGTTTGGGAAATTACTGGAACGACTATTCATCAATCGTGCCATCTTCGCAGCCTATAAGACGAACAACATGAATCCAAACCAATTCGGGTTTATGGAGCAAGTTAGTACCGCCGGGTATCGATTATGCACTCTCCACCGTCAGGAGAGCCGTAGCCGGAAAGGAGCTAACTTTAGCAGTCCCCTCGACATCAAGGCCGCATTCGATAACGCTTGGTGGCCGGCTCCGCTTGAAAGGGTTGCGCAAGGTTAGTTGCCCTGGAAACGTTTTCGCTCTCATATGCGATTATCTGCGGGACCGGGAGGTCATCATTGACCACGCGGGCAGCCGATTGAGCAAGATAATGGACAAGGGATACGTCCAGGGCTCCACTTGCGGGCCGGTCTTGTGGAACAAGACAGGGTACTAGGAAGAATCGAAAAAGACGGTAACTTTACAGCAATAATAAAATACAAGGATCCCTTGATCATCCTCAGAGACGTCCGAAAAAGTTTTAGCGACGAGAGCGTCCTAACATGCATGAGGAACCAAAATAAAAACATCTTCAAGGACCTTTCCTCAGAAGAAGGCAGTGTGGAAATTCGCTATAAAAAGAGCCAGAAACATTCATACTAACCATATAATAGCGAGAGTATCGGCGACGTATGGCGTAGGGCAACCGCAGCGGGTGCACTTCACATCGAAATACAGAAGGTCAGGGTGGAGGATCATTCCTTAATCCAGTGCTCTATGTGCTTGGGGTATGGACACATAAAACGCTTCTGTAAATAGACGACAGAGAAGTGCAGCCACTGCGGTTCCGGTCATAAACGAGGCGAATGCACCGAGAGACACAGAGAGCCGATCTGCTGTAATTGTGAAAATGCCGAACTGGACAATCGTAACTACAACGCTTTTAGCGAAAAATGTCCAGTAAGAAGGCGATGAGACACTATAGCATGCTCGGCTGTATCGTACTGTGAAGGTTCCCCAAGGGGCTAGAGTAGCAACAAAAAATTTCAATAGACCATTCCGTGTTGTAAAAGCAAACTTACAAAGCAAAGAGCTTGCTACCCAGGAGTTGCTAATAGAAGCCGGTAAAAGAGGGGTGGCCATTGGACTGATCCAGGAGCCTTATGTGGGGGGTCGAAGTAGGATGAGATGATACAGAGGAACCCGAATATTCCAATGCACCAGTAGTAGCACCAGCGTTGTAAAAGCCGCGATTGTAATTTTTAACGAATTACAAATACAATAACGAATTACAGCATTACAAATACAATACACGATACAAAATTAACAACCGAAAACATCTTCGTTGCAAATATTAAAACAAATATTGGAGAAGTTGGCCTAATCTCATTCTACCTCGAAACCACGCAGCCTATAGGACCATACCTGGATTATTTGGGACAAGCGCTGAACAGCATTCGCTTTCGGCACATGCTGGTGGGTGGCGATTCTAATGCAAAGGACCTATGGTGGGGCAGTAAAGTGAGGCAGTAAAGTGACCGATCGCCGGATCGAGGAATTGGCAGACTCTCTCGACGAATGGGGGCTACAAATCCTAAACCAGGGAAACACGCCTACATTCTATACGATTAAGGGTGAGAAAGTTTATTAGAGTCTCGTTGATGATACTGCTTGCTCCTCAGATATGCTCGACCTAGTTACGTCACCACCCAATATCCACACGGTCAACGTAAACGCAGCATCAGCTTATTGATGGGTGGTCTGATGTTGCGCAACCGAAAGGAATGCCGTATGATGGTCCACAGGTGTTATAATTAATTAAAGTAAGAGACATTCGGCAAGAGCATCTACTTCTGCTCAGTCGTGGTCATTAATTATAGAATTATATTTAATTAGTATTTAAATAAGAAGTTTGTATTAAAACAATAAAATCTTGTTTTTTAAAAAAAGACTTTACTTTCCCGAGTATTAAACTGGAGTAGGATTATTTTCCAAAAATTGACGAAAAATTACAAAGGAAATAATCTGGAACCAAATAAATAAATAAGTTTAATAAAAAGTGGAGTGAATAAACAAGAAAGAAAATGCAGATGGTCGGTCACCTTCCTTTTCCTTTCATTTTCTTTGTTATTTTTGTGATAGGACTTTTCTCATTATAAAATTTGAAATAGTGATTTAAACGAATATAAGTGTGTAATAGTGTAGGAAAAATACGTATAATAATTTTGATAGATAAAGTTATACGGTCTTATTCATAAAAGTTATGACATGCTTATAGACTCGTTATAGTACGTTTTACAAAAAGTGTTATTCATAAACGCATTTTAGCACTAAACCATTCTACAAGTCTACTATAACTTTATAGAGCCCAGGACCCTACTATAACAGTGCTATAAGGTAAAAGATGGTCGACTTTCTACAGCTGATTATTACGAAAACAACATTTGACGTATTTACGGATTGAAATTGAAGTGTGTCAGTTGTCGTTATTTTTATCAGGGATGTGAAAAGTTCGATTTTTTACATTAATCGATAATTTCAGTAAAATGATCGATTTTAAATAATCCTTTTATTTTCTTATAAATCGATTTAAAAAAAAAAACGATTCTTTTAATTGTATATTATTATATCTTCTCATTTAAGTCTTTTTTATTTTTTAAGATAAGATTTGCATTAATGGATCAAAACAATTTAGCCAAATGTAGACATTTTAATTGAATTTCACAAACAGTGCATCTGTTATTATTTATTGGTAGTGGTCCACTTTAATTAGCCTTTATTCTTATTAATTATTAATATTAAAAAAGACAACTTTTCAAATATTCAGAAAGAAATCGATTATTTTGATACGAATATATTAAATTAAAGGGAAAAACTGATTATTTATTAATCGATTGTTCTACTCCAAGTTACATCCCTATGTGAAAGGTGACCCCGTGACGTAGACAATAAAATATTTTTTAGTCCGTAATAATGTCTATGGTTATACTTATTCGGTATGTAGACGCATATTATCTCTGGCGAATTCGGTGTGATCGGCCAATCGGAAGCCAGTATTCCTTACAATGGCAACATTCGGATTTATAACCGCATTTTAGTTATAGATCAGTTATAGAAGGTTTATGAATAAACAATTTTATGGAACGTCTTATAAGCTTATAGAGCATTTTAACTAAAACGTCTCTAAAACCTTCTATAAGCTATTTTTATGAATAAGACCGATAATATTTTAATCTTTAAATCGTGTACAATATTTTATATTTTTATTTTAGTTAGTGTCAAAGGTTTAATTTAAAATGGAGCAAAGTAGATTAATTCCCGACGAAATTTTAAAATTGATCTCATTGTTTGATGGAGACAAAAGACAGTTAAATCTATTTCTTAGGAAGTGTCTTTATGTTATAGAACGATTCCAAGGTTCAGACACGCAGAATCAATATGTTATGTACAGTATAATTAGTAGGTTAATAGACAAAGTCGCGGCGCTTATTAGCGAACGCGAAGATGTAACATCGTGGACGGAGTTCAAAGAGCTCCTGGTACAGCATTTTGGCGATCCGCGTAGTGAGGAGTGTATTGCAATTGAACTAGAAAATTTAAAAATAAATTCAGGGGAAAGTTATCTAGATTTCTGTCATAGAGTGCAGTCGGTACGCTCAGTTGTAATATCTAAAGTCAACCAAATGGTGGACGAAAATATAAAACAAAGTAAAATAATAATATACAATAGTACAGCATTAAATTTCAGGATTACGACCAAAATTACTACGACGACTACGACAATTACTACTCAGAGACTATGTATTATACTTCAGACGTTCTTCGATGGTCACTAGTGTAGTTTCCATTGATTCATGGACAAGCGCCACGATTTTAAAAGCAAAAAGTAAAACAGAACGCAGCCCACGCCTGCTCCCGCTCTTTTACCTGTCATCTGTCATTCCTTTTTGTCGTGGAGTAGCGTCATATGCTAATTTTTCGCATTTCAAGTGTTAAAGCAATTAATATGCCAAAACGTAAAAATACTGATGAATATTTTCTTAAAAAACTCAAAAGGAAAATTAAAAGACGCAAGGAAGATGAGAGTTCTGTTTCCGAGAGTTCATCGGATGAGGAGTGTGAACTGGATATGCAAGGTAAATGTAGTTTATATCTCAATTATGTATGTATAATGACTAAATTTACGTCATAGGGATGATACTGAGAGATCATCGGTCGATGTTTACAAAAATGTAGGTTCGAAATGCCCGTTGTCCTGCAGTTGTTTGAAAGCACATGTACCATTGTACACTAAAGTACATCACAAGGATGATACTGGGGATCATCTGTTGATGTTTACAAGATGTTCATGAAAACTGTTATTAAGTTGCAACGTTGGTTTTTCCTCACTGGTCATCTCCTCAAAACCCATAATTGACAAGTAATCTGATTTAATAATTTATGTTAAATTAATACCCATCTATGGACCTATACAGGTGTGTTTTTCTTTTAAAAGAAAAGGGGGGGAGGCATTAATTGTATTGACCTACATAAATCCATCCTTGCAGATACTGAAAGGGGGTATGCATGAAATTTAGTAGAAATTTTAAACACTGAAGATAATTATGAATCAATAATTAGTGATTCAATACTCAATATTTTGCGAAAACCTTTAGAACAAGAACTTTCTATGGGACCAAATGTCCATAAAGAGATTGCCTCAAGGTGGCAGCTTGCACATTCGTATAAGTATACAGTAGGCTTATGTATGACGCTAGGTCGCCCGGTGTCTCTGTCCCGTCCACTTCGCGGGGGCGGGGAGTAAAATGCCGTCGCTCGCTGGCTCTGAGAGACGAGGAAATTGTTGAGTTCCTTCGGGATTCGGGGAGCGATGGCGAATCAGAAGACGGCGACGAGTTCGCTGACGAGGCGGCGGTCTACCGAGACCCGGAATACGAAGTTTGCATGAACACTATTCGTGATGAACGCAACTTGTTGCGCGAACTGCGCGATGACCATGGTGATGTTTGGTTCGCGTGTGAGATATTTCAGTCCAATCAAGAGTATATGGAAGTAGACGCTGTTGCGGCTCCGTCGACAGTTTCCGAAGATGCGTCTTTCGTCTGGTCGGACGATTATGAATCGTTCACTGGCCAGAGGCAAACGTTTTTGAGGGACCCCGGCCCAATTTTTACTTGTCAAGATCCCACTCAAATTTTTATAAAAATATGGCACCCGGAGTCCGGAATAGATGCCTGGGTCGATGTGACGGTGGAAGAGTTGTACGTATTTTTTGCCATGCTTATTTATGTCTTTTTGCTTGCGGACCAACATTCCGGAGTATTGGACGACTGGGGTCTTGGCAGTGCCCGGATTTGGTAAAATTGTGTCACGGGACAGGTTCCGTCTCATAAACAAATTCCTACACTTCGCGGACAATGATGCTCTCGTAACAAGGGGAAGCAACCGCAAAACGCTTTACGATTTTGTCGTGGAGTCTATCTCCTGACGATGCTTCGGTTACGGGGCGAAACAATTGTTAAGATTGTGGTAGTGAATGTGTGCAGTGCTTGTGTATTGTTGTGCCATCGGTGTCGGGTAGTGCATGAGTTCTTACAAATTCTGCATGTATCAGGTATGAGAACGAATAGTACACTCTACATTTAGCATTACACATAATTTCTTTTATCGCGGATTATAGCAAAATAAGTCACGGACGGCGCTTTTGCAAAGAAGCTTCTGACCTGTGCAGTCACTGCGGAGGACCACACTTGAAGGCTGACTGTACGGAAATTGTATTAAATGAGCAACCCTCAGGTATTAATTGCAAAAGAGCTGGACTGCAGAAAGAGAACCACAATGCATTTAGTGCAGAGTGCAATGTACGCAAAAAGTGGGATGCAATAGCCAGATCGACCGTTGCTTATTGCTAAGGTTGTCCCGGGCAATAATAACTACCTAAAACTAATAATAACTACATAAAATGATGCAAATAAAATTGCAGCGACAAAAACAGGCTACACACTAAATGCTGTTGGAAGCAGAAAAGAGGAAAGCCGCAGTCGTACAAGAGTCATACATCGGGAGAGGAAAAGCAATGAAAAGCTGCAGGGGTGCCAGGATCTTCCAAAACACCACAGTAGGTAGGGAAAGGGAACGTCAAGGCAGCAATAGCTGTCTTTGATGATGATTTGGACATCATACAGTTCCTAAAAGTCACCACAAATAATATAGTTGTGGTGGGGATCTGAACGAGTGCTTTGGAGATCGTGGCAGTCTCCTTCTATTTCAAACTGACCAATTGAACCTACCAGACTTACCAATTGAACTGTACCTCAAGAAACTAAAGAACATAAAATCGACTGTGGACTTGAGAAAGGTTCTAATTACAGGTGATGTCAACGCAAAAGGTATGTGGTGGGGCAGCCCCAAGACGGATCATAGGAGCGACGAGCTAGCAGGAATCCTTAACGAAATGGAACAAAATATACTTAACATAGGCTCTACTTTTGACACAATAAGGGGAGGAATACAGTACTCCAGCTTTGTGGATATTACGGCCGTATCAGCAAACATGAGTCTTACAGGATTGGATCAAAACGGTATGGTGTTTAAACTCAATCTAACAAAGTCAAAAGAAGTCAAAATTAATAGGACAACGCGCAAATTTAATACAAAGAAAGCAAATTGGCAGAATTTTAAAGAAAGCCTCAAACAACTAAAGGCAGAAAATAATATAACACACTCAGAGATAGAAAAAGTAATAACAAATTGATGAAATAGTTAATAAGCTAACTGTAGTAAAAGATATCAAAAATGTATATATCCACACATTCGTATCAGTATATAGTAGGCTTATGTACTTTTTAGGCTAGGTCGCCCGATGTCTCTGTCCCGTCCACTTCGCGGGGGCGGGGAGTAAAATGCCGTCGCTCGCTGGCTCTGAGAGACGAGGAAATTGTTGAGTTCCTTCGGGATTCGGGGAGCGATGGCGAATCAGAAGACGGCGACGAGTTCGCTGACGAGGCGGCGGTCTACCGAGACCCGGAATACGAAGTTTGCATGAACACTATTCGTGATGAACGCAACTTGTTGCGCGAACTGCGCGATGACCATGGTGATGTTTGGTTCGCGTGTGAGATATTTCAGTCCAATCAAGAGTATATGGAAGTAGACGCTGTTGCGGCTCCGTCGACAGTTTCCGAAGATGCGTCTTTCGTCTGGTCGGACGATTATGAATCGTTCACTGGTCAGAGGGAAACGTTTTTGAGGGACCCCGGCCCAATTTTTTCTTGTCAAGATCCCACTCAAATTTTTATAAAAATATGGCACCCGGAGTCCGGAATAGATGCCTGGGTCGATGTGACGGTGGAAGAGTTGTACGTATTTTTTGCCATGCTTATTTATGTCTTTTTGCTTGCGGACCAACATTCCGGAGTATTGGACGACTGGGGTCTTGGCAGTGCCCGGATTTGGTAAAATTGTGTCACGGGACAGGTTCCGTCTCATAAACAAATTCCTACACTTCGCGGACAATGATGCTCTCGTAACAAGGGGAAGCAACCGCAAAACGCTTTACGATTTTGCCGTGGAGTCTATTATTAGGAGTGAGATAGTAACAGGCCGCTACTTACCTTCCACTACCAGGATCTTGATATTTTATAAGTGTATTGGTGTAGTGGTTTATAATTGGTTTTATAAGTGTAGTGGTCTTTATTATATAAATCCCTCTCCTATATTATTGGCCCCCATTTATATTATTGGCTCTCTCTTTTATATAAACAAAAACGTACAAACATCACCAGCGCGATTTTCTATTTTGTGGTTTGACAAACTACAGTTACTTATGTTCTTTGACATATAATGTAAATAATTGTATTGTAAATAATTGTGTAAATGTTTAAATAAATAATAATTCAAATAATAATATGTTTCATTTTCAATTCCCATATAAATGTACAGTAATTATAAATGTATACCTGGAAACAAAATATTTATAAAAAAGGATAAATAACTCACGAAGTACATTTTCACATGTAAATTCATAGGGTTCAACATGAGACTTGAATTAGTGATACAAAATCACGAAATAAAATCGATACTCGGTTCGGTTTGAAACATTTTATTATATTATGTGTCAAAGCAACATAATTAACTTTATAGAGATAGACTCCACGACCAAAATCGCAAAGCTTTGCGATTTTGGTCGTGATCTCCTGATGATGCTTCGGTTGCGGGGCGAAACGATTGTTGAGTTTGTGATAGTGAACGTATATAGTGCTTGTGTATCGTGGTGGCGGTGGTGGAGGTTTGTGCATGTGTTTTACGAATCCTGCATGTATCAGGTATGTTAACCGATTGTCCACTTATAGCATTATATATATTTTCTATTTTACTTCTTCGCGGATTATAGCAAAATAATTTTATTATTACTTTTGTATTATGGATCTCCGCAAAGTAACGCCTAATTCTATAAATTACAATATTTTTTGTTCGTTTCAACGTGAGACTTGAATTAGTGAATTTGAATTAATTATACTTTGTGCGTCATCCCGTTGCCAGGAAGTTTCAAACTCCACTCTAAGCTTATTGTATGAGATTAGCATGAAGCTTTCGGGCACGTACGTACGATCCCTAAAGTGGCACACCTTTTTAAGGGTCGTCAAAACCTCGTCACGTGTCTGACCTGTCCCGCAAGGCTCCACGATCAATGCGGGCTTAACCGAGGTCCTTCTCGATGGTTCTTCTAAAGTTGTTGGGACTGATCGATGACCTTAAATCGGTTGCGCGTGCGAGAGCACCTTCGCGTCATCTTCGTCCTGGACGATGTTCTTGTCACCGGGTAGAATAAAGATCAGCATCGACAACGACTGATAGCGGTGTTGCAATCCAGTAGATTCAAATTCTTTAAAGACGAGATATCGTATCTCGGTCATGTCATGGACAAAAATGGAGTAAGGAAGTCAGAAGAAAAAGTAGCAGCTATCTTACAAGCCCCTGTACCACGAAGCGTAACTCAATTGCAGTCGTTCCTCGGTCTCGCTAATTATTATCGGAACTTTGTGCCAGACGCGTCTTCGTATTAAGTCTCTTGTATAGCCTTTTAAATAAGAATACCAAATATATATTTCTATACATGACGATGCATTTAATCGAATAAAAAAATAGAGGTAAAAAGTTACAAGTCTGCCGACACTCAAACAGATGGCACGCAGATAAAATGCAGGACAGGGAGTCTGATTCTAACGACGAAGTAATGAAAAAATTGCAGAAGCAGACAAAGTTGAGTTGAGAAAGGAAAACTTGCTTGAAACAAGCAAATTGAGACTAGAGATAGAGAAACGGTATAAGCCAATTCAAAAAATGACATATGCCAGCGTGGTCGCAAAAAACAACACAAGATCGACGGCGTTTCAATCCGAAGTTAAAATAAAAGTCTTGTTTTCAAAATATCTTTTTTTTTTAATCCTTTAGTGAAACACGTTATAACAGCACGCAGAGAGCATTCGCTTGCCCGGATAGCATCAGCGATTCGCCCGGAATTCGGGAAAAACCGAATTTACAGGCTCTCCTGCCCTCTCGTTTTCCTCTATCGGATATATAGACTTTCGACTAAAAATTCCTCACTGTTTTTATATTGAATAAAATGACTCGCCCGCCCGCCGGTTCTAGCGACGCGGGAGGTGGCGGTGGTGGAGCGGCAGGTTCCGGAAGTTGTATTATCCGTCCGCACGTTTGCGCGGAACAAAACATTGGTAGCAAAGCGTGGTTGCGTTCGATCCGCGGAGTGTCATTTGTATTTGTCGTAGACTGACAATTAAATATACTTTAATTCAATATTTAGTGCTGTCGGTATGTCCCGCACGGCCAAAGTGGTCCAAATTGCGAGTGATCTTCGTTGGATCACATCTGCCATCGCGTTGGCGCACAGGAGCGACCGCCAGGAAGCCTTGCTTGCGAGGTTTAGAGAACTCCCGTTGCGAGCGGCGGCGGTCGAAAAGAACCTCTGTGCGTTACACGCTAGGGACAACTTCGAAGATGAGCGGTTGGCTCGAGCTCAGGCAGATGCCGAACAATTCTTCTCCCTTGCTGACGATCTTGTCGAGGTCGCGTGTCGCGTACAGCGCAGACAAAGGGCCGATTGGGCCGATTCATCGAGACCGCTGACCCAGACGGCGCTGTTGGGTCGGTTACCCACCCTCGAGCTGCCCAAATTTAATGGTCGGCTTGACGACTGGGCCGGGTATTACGACATGTTCTGTAGGGACAAAAGGTAATGATGCTATTTAAGCTAATAGGCGGCTGCGCCGGCCGGCCACGTGTATAATACACGTATCCGGCGTACTGGGGTCTGTGGTTGGCTGTAAAAGTTACAAGTCAAAAATTAAGTTGCTCCTGGTTAAAATTTATTTATTTTACTTTTAAACTAGTTGTAAAAATAAGTAAATAGTTACGTAGTTAATGTAATTTTATTATTCACTGATTGTATCAATACAAAGCATACGGTTAAGCAAGTTGATAAACAGTTGACAGGAGTCGAAGTTCGAAATATATAATTCAACGGACAAAACCCGGGGAGTATTTCTTTTAATTTTATAGTTATAATTTATTTATAAATATATTCTGAACAAATTAAATATTTGTGTAGTTGTACTTTTTTATATAAAAATGATGACCCGTCAAGCTTCACATAAAGAGACGGATTCAAAGCTTAAGCTGGCCCTTAACGAACTGAAATCTATTAAAGAACTTAATAGACAACTGTTGCAAGAGAGAGAGGAAAGTGAGGTGGAAATCAGTAAAATTATAAACCAAACCTCACAATATAAAAACCAACGGAGCTGCGCATAAAGTATATGGACACTTTAGGTGAAAGAAACCAGCTTAAGAAAACTGTTGACTCATTTAATCAATGTAGCTATATACATGAAAGGGCATTGAGTCGCATAAATGAATTAGAAACTAGTCTGCATGAGTCACAACAAACAATGTTCCAGTTAAATAAATCTCAAGAGATTAATACGACTCAAAGCCTTTTTAATGAACTATTTGAGTGTGGTTCAGAATGTGGTTTAGATAGAAACCCGCAAATTATGGATTTCACTTCTGAGGATGACTCACTGAAGACCGTACACTTCAGTAGTCATAAAAAATTAAAAAAATATATTAAAGTTAATAAATTTATTAAAAAAACCAAAAACATTATCAAAAACAAGTACTGCATTCAACAGTCGGGAAATAGAAAAAAGAACGGATACATTTAATAAATAAAATAAAATCCATAAATCATAAATTACAACATCAAAGATATGTATATGATTGTGAGTCCTTGCAGCTTCAAAGAAAAATAGAAACATTAGAGACATCTTTAAAAATTTAACAGAGTCATATTCGAAGGCTCAAATTCAAATTAATGAGCATGAAACACCCTCTGACTATTGTCAATGCTCTTTGAAGATGCAGGATGATAATAAATCATCATCATCATATATTTCAAGTAAATATAATATGGTAAAATCTAAGAAAAAAAAATGTGATATGTGCTTTTCCGTATTCAAATATATTGAGTAATAAACAAAATGAGCATCTACAACTTAAATATGCAAATGTATGTAAAGAAAACCATAAGATTTTATTTAGTTATATTTTCTTTTTTTGATATTGTGTCAGCGGATTGTCAAAAAGAGTTTTAATTAAGTTCGTTAGGAAAATTATATTTTATTGTTTATAGTTTATTTAGAAGATAGACCCGAAAATAAGGGCTTTAAATGTTGTTTCTTTTATTTACAGGTAAATACATATTTATTTTATAATTTTATATTAATAGGTAATTTTGTAAATTCGTAGATTTAATAAATAAACTTTTATTTACAGAAACGCAATTAAGTCTTTGTTTTTCGAATGAAAATAAATAATATCATTATATGCATAATTTGACGTACCGTCATAGCGACGCTATATTTTATTTTGAAATTAATAAATTTATATCTTCGTTTAAGCTGACTAGAAATACTATTTATCTGCCAAAAAAATGCTATAAGAATCTAGCTTCACTGATAGCAAACAATTTAAATGATTCAGGTACATGTGCTGTAACAAAGTCTATTGACACTTCTACAAATCGAACAATAAGTACTAATTTTTCATGTTCTGACACTAGTACTAGTAGTAGTACTAATATTATATCAAGCAATATTTTATGTACGAAAAATGTTGCTTTAAACTAGGAAATAAGACAACAGATAGACCTTGAAAACCTAATTATTGTACATCAAAATCTTCAAGGTCTATCTGGCAAAGAATTTGAAGTGGAACTGTTTATTGACAAATTTAGTGTTGATATTTTATGCATTACTGAGCATTGGTTAAACAGTTCCAACTTCTTATTAAATATTAAAAATTATAAAGTATCCAGTGCGTTTTGAGGAAGACCGCTCAGCATGGGGGATCTTTAATATTAACTCACTGTACAGTAAATTATAAAGACAGAAATGATATTGTCGGTCTTTCCGTTGAACGCACCATTGAGCTGTCTTGTGTAGAGTTAGAGCGCTATATTATAGTTTCTGTGTACCGCCCACCCTCCAGTGATTTTATACTGTTTGAGCGCGTTATGGAGGAAATTCTTGAGAAGACTTCTAAATCTTCAAAAAAAGTTTTGATATGTGGAGACTTTAATATTGTCATTTTAATGGATATATTTTAAGGTATGTGAGATGTGTATTTTGTTTTTAGGTGGAAACTACAAGCTCAATTTACCATCCATGCTGGCAAAGAGCTGATCGAGGTCGAGTCTCTAACCGGTTATCAAGAAATGCTATAACTAATGTGGAAAATATCATGAATCACAAAGTGAACTTTAAATAATGCTGCCCATTTTCTCACGAGCTGCAGATACAGAAAATGGTTGTTTCTTGTTAGGAAGCCATAATCAAAAACGTCTCAGCATACCAATGTCACTCAGACAATTTTTGATTAAACAGTACAATTATTACATCCCTAAAAATAACTGTGCATGTTCAAGACATTTGAATCTTGAATCGTGGAATTTTTTTAAATCATGCTAACCATAATAGTAACGACATGTTTACTGCTGCACAAATACAAGATATAATTACTTTAAAATCTCACTCTGAACTTATTGATTTTAATGATATTGACAACATGCCGGATCATCTACTGCATCATTGGATTGGACGTTCTAAACAGCAATTCGCTGAAATAATGACTGAGGTGCCCCAAATTGCAGAAATGAAAAATGGATGAATTTTTCTTGCAGCATTTCCAACAAAATTAAGAACAAGAAACTCATTTGGGAGAATATCGTCTCTAGTCCAGATTTCTAAAAGGACATTGACATCATTAGTATTGAAGGTTAGAGATATACTTGTAGAATTTGGGATTAAATCATATAAGCAGGGAAGAAGTAGCCAGGAGAAACTTATTAATACCCAATGGTATTTTTGGAGATATTAATAAAAGCAAAGCAATAGTTATTGCCGATGGTACACATGTATATGTCCAAAAAAGTAGCAATTATTTATTTAAAAAAAAACACATATTCCTTATACAAATATCGTAACCTAGTAAAAGTATTTATGATTGTAAGTACTGATGGCTACATAATTGAGATCCTTGGCCCCTATCCAGCTTAATCATCAGATATGAATATTACAAAAATAGCATTCAGACCTCAAAATCAACCTCTTAGAGAATATTTTATTGAAGGTGACGTTTTTATTTTGGATAGGGGTTTTAAAGATGCTCTGCCAGTACCTTATGAATGAGGCTCATATACCATCAACCGTACAACAGGGTGAAACGCAATTATCTTCCATTGAAGCTAACCATTCAAGAACTGTAACAATATTTCTTTGGGTAGTTGAGGTTATTAACGGAAGGTTTAAAGAAGATTTTAAGATTTTCAGGCAAGAGTATTATAATGCAGCATCAAGTAATTTGATAAAAGATTTTTCAGTTGCAGCTGCCTTCATCAATGCGTTTCACCCTCGTATTCAAGATAGGGATGATGCTGAGGAGATCTTAAACATAATTAATGAAAAAATTAACAATGAAAATTAATTGTGTGATGTTGTGTTAACAAACAATTTAAATAGAAAAAGATCAGATTTTGTAAGAATAAATGTAAGTGATTTTCCTCAGCTGACCTATAGTGAATTAATATCTTCAGGAACGTACCAAATAAAACAAGCACGTTCCTATTATGGCAAACATACAAGGTTTAACGGTTCTTACAGCATTGAAGTGTGCAGAGAGGTTGACAGCAGTCTACTTAGAGAGCTGTCGGCTGCTAACAAGACTTGGATTTTAAGAGGGAAAATACAATCAAGATATAGGTCGTAAAATATATTTTGTTTATATTTTAATCGACAGCTCACTTAATGGTAGGGCAGCAATACTTTAACATTATTGTAATTGTATTGTTGGAAAGTGGACAGTAGGCTGCTGTGCTCACATTATGTCCATCATATGGTACCTTGGATGGGCTCAGTACCATTTTAATATACAGCCTCCTGCACAGCATCTTGATGATTTGTTAATCTCTTCTGATGATAATGATGAAAGCAATTAATAAAATGTCTTAAAGCAATTGTTCTTTTTTTCAACCTGATAAATAGATGCATTTGTAATATATATTTAAAATAAAATGAAGTACATAAAAAGCTGATATGGCGCTTATCTCGTGAAGGGATTAGTGTAAACAGACGTTTGGTGAATGTGACCTGTCTCCTTAAAATATATTAGCTTTTAGACAGTAAAAATAGATTCTAGTTTAAACAATATGTAGTAACAAATTCCAATATAAATAAATTTCTCTGTAAATCTGTCATGTACATGAATTTATATATCTTCTTATTCCCAGGTTCTATCTAAAAAAGACTTTTACCTACTTGAAGAGTACCATTCGGTCTTTGTATTAAATATTATTTTATTTCTGTCCATCGAGGCCAACATTGTATGAGCTATTTTATTTATCCATCTCCTTTGATCAAACTTTTGTGTGACCAGCTGCGTTATTCTCTAAAAGCAAAGTACTCGTCGTCGAGCTATCTTTGCTATCGCCCGCAAACCTAACCACGCCGAAATCGGTATTCCCTCACGGACAGATCGCTCTAGTCGAAGTCAAGGTTGCGAGAGCTCGTCGCTGTTTTTGAAATGTGTTTATCAGACAATTCGAACTAGTGATTGCATTTCCGTTGACACAAATTTTACCGATAATATATTATTTTAATATTTTTGTGTTTAAAAATGCATTTTGAAACGGTAATATTATTAAATTTACGAATATTACCAAAAATAGAACTCTAAATAGCTGCAAATATATATTTATCAACATCATTATAACATTACACAGGCTGAATAGATATTTCCTTTGTCTAATTAAAAATTAAAAAAAAAATGTCAAGTGGTTAGCGTCGTTTTGAATATTTAAAACTTTGAATTGGTTGAAAGTTCCATTTACTTTGTATTTATAACTAAATTCTTTAATTCTCCTTACATTTGTTACCCATCGGAAGTAAGTATATTCAACGTGCAATGAATATGACGGCGCATGCGCGGAACATCGTCAATTTTGCGACAAAACAAGATTTGACAGCTTGTCAAGTCTGGCGGAGCGTCGTTTATATGGTCGCGCGGCCATTTTGTCAGAGTTGTTTTGGCTGTCAACGGGGCGCGCACGACGCATACGACGAATCGCCTTTGTTTTTAGCAATCTTGCTGTGTATTTAAAGTTATTCTGTGCTAAAGTGATATCGCCCTTTTAATTAAAAGTGATCTTATTAATTTCATAGTACCGATTTTGTAATTAAAACGAATATAACAAGTTGTTACATCAGTCAATTATTTCTTTTACCAATGGCTGATCCGAAGCAGCAGAGCACTGAGCTAAGCAGGGACGAAGAAGTGCCTTTAAATATTATAGTTCTTGTTTGGGTTTTTTGTATATTTTACATTTCTTTAAAGCATGTCTCGAAACGCGATACCTTCTCGTAGCCAATTTGAAAAACTACTGGAGTTGAAGAAAAACGTTGGCTTGCTACTGGGCATGCTCGAACAAACCATGCCAGAGACCGCACAAGAGGAGCCTGGCAAGACATAGCTAATAAATTAAATAGTGATGGACGAGGCTCTCAAAACATGGCAGCAATGGGCCAAGGTATGATCATATTTTAAATATTCTTTTGGGAACTTCTTTACTTTTTAATACCTATGCTGTGCAAGTGCTTAATACTTAATAGGTGGTTTTGGTTTGCTTCAGTTTTGGAAAGATAAGAAGGCAGCATTAAAAAAAAATCAGCCAAATGAGAATGACAATGTTGCAGACTGGTGGTGTTATTGCGGAGCCTATAATTCTGTCAACATTTCAAGAGCGTATGGGTGGCTTATTGGGTGGAGAAGGATTTGCTATTGGTGATAAGGATTTAGAAATTAATCCTTTCTTTGTATGTTATTTGGGTTTTTTAACATTTATTATTTTATTTATGTTTGTTCATTATAGGATTGTAATTATTTTTCATTTGTATTTATAGAATCCTACAAATAATTTAAAAACTAATACTGAGGTGCGTACCAGACGAAATTAATCAAATCTTACAGGTGTTATGTATTTGTATACTTTTAAATAGTTTTTTGAAATATAAAATAATTTATATATTTGCTATAAACCAAAAATATTATTGTTACAGCAAATTGCACCTGAATCACCACTCTCCCAAAGTCAAGTCAAGTAAGTAATATGGTTATCTTTATACATCATTAGCGTTATCTTATTATTTCCCAAAATAAATTCAAATATATTTTTTGTTTACAGAATGTGGACATTGCACAGCCTATAAGTGATGCTAGGTTGACAAATTCTACCGAATCTGTGATTGTAAGCAAAACATTTTATTAATATTGTAAGCTTATGAGTATTATTATAAACATTTATAATTTATATAACTATTTATTGCAGACTCCACAATCTGGGCCATCATGGAGAGTGGATATCGAACCACCAATCCATTCTCAAATGCAGGAATTGGTAAAAAAATTCACAAACAAAGTTTCATTTACCACTATTATTTTGTATTAAGTTTTTGTTTAGGTAACTTATTAATTATTTTATACAAAGGCAACTTGAGTTTATTGGATGTGACCCGTTAGTTTATAATAAGTAAACTTGCACACATTTTCTTTGCTGTTAATGTGTAAGCAATTAAGTTTAATAAGAATTAAAAAAATGGAAATTTCAAAATTCATAATCAATGGATCACTGTCTATAAACTTAAACAACATATATGTAGTAAAATATTTGTTGTTAATGTTTACAGGCAGAGAAAAGAACATCTATACAGAGAGAAGCAAGAAATGACTCCGTTGCATCAAGTAATATTTTTTCAACTTATAGTAAAAAAATTGTCATCATTTTTTATTGTTTTTA
Organism: Morpho helenor; assembly: GCA_029227775.1. Classification (NCBI taxonomy): domain Eukaryota; kingdom Metazoa; phylum Arthropoda; class Insecta; order Lepidoptera; family Nymphalidae; genus Morpho; species Morpho helenor. Next base: position 9,649,046 of record JARGCU010000007.1, on the reverse strand, counting down.
AAATTGTTTATTTGTAGCACCTCGTCACCGTCGTGCTAGACCTTCTCGACGGCGTCTAAGAAAAACAGTACCAGCGGCGTTTACGATCACACGTGCTACATTCAGACTCGTCCGAATCTGAACAAAACTTCGGTAAGTTTTGTGGTTTTGAGTGTATGAAGTGCAGTCAAGTGATATTGTATATATATTGTTTATCCTGGAGGTTGGCCGTGAGCTAACACGAAGGAAATCTAAAGCCGGGAGGTTGGCCGTGAGTCAGCACGATGGTATCTTATTCAGGGGGTTGGCCGCGAGTCAACACAAAGAAAATTTTAACCATAAGATTGACCATGAGTCAATTCTTTCGAAAAACCTTAATAATATAATACAGAACAATACATAATTGCTACTGAAACTATATAGACATTTTGCACATAGTTTAACGTGTTTTTTCTCTTTCGCTTCTCAGATAACCATTCTCCGGAAAATGAAGTTATAAAGTTACATCAATGCAAAATGTAAAATATATGTCTCTTGGATACCAGATCCCGATGTTTTAATGTGTAAAGTTACCACGATGGAGGATATTTTGTGTCACACACTGAGCGGGGAGAGTAGTGAAGATGGCGGCGAGCGACAAGAAGGATGTGTTCTATGGAAATGAATAATAATACAGCGATGAATAGGATTATGGGATCTTTTGTAAAGTAGAGTACTAATTAAAGTGTACGAAAATATAATTAAGGAAAGTTAATAATATAGGTTTATTACAAATGGTAGATGCTTTTTCACTAAATTGGGAAAATGTTGTAACGAAATATTTAGTTATTTTTTTTATTTCAAATCAAATCAAATATTTAATAACATATATTTATTTTAAATATATAATTTTGCTTGTTGCCGAGCGGTCCCTTCCTCCGCGGCCGACAGCGTTGCCCTTGAAATTAGAAAGGCGAACCGGCCGGCCGGTCGGCCGCTGCTTCGTCATTCGAGGAGGACGACAGAATCAACGTTACCGAGTAGTCGTGTTAAGCCGTGCTGCATTTTAACACGATAAAATATACGCTTTTGTTATATTTTATATCTAAAGCCTTAAATTTGTTTATATAGGCGTGATTAGCCTATAATTTGTTCTTATAACCCCAAAATCGGGGTGTCATATTGGAGTTAGAGAAGGTACCTTTTACCCCCCATCTCAGCCAGAGCCGGACTTTAGTGACCTTGAGCCCGGGCCCGACGTTCTTCGGGTCGACTCTTCGCTCTCCGGGCGCGCGCTGCACGGCCTACTCCGCAGATAGACAAAGCCAGGGCAGTACCTAGCGCACACCTACCCTCGTACGGAGCATTGCATTGACGGGCAGTAGACCCCTACGACCCAATGAATTTGTTGTTGACTGTTGGTGAGTCTTTCATTAACTCCCAACGTCACAATGTCTATTTTTTCCCCCTTTTCCATTAATATTCAAATGCTTGGAAAAAATTAATTCTGAACAAACATCTGGAATACTTGTTTACAGGCCTTCGCAGCCCTGGTTTCCTCTTTTAGTTAGGCTATAAGTATCGGACATTTTATTTCTACAGCCATCTGATATCTGTCTGTCTCATTCTTTTTTCAGAACTCCCCGCCTATTCCGACAACATACCCTGGCTGTCGCGAAGCTATCAGGTGCTCGTTCCTAAAAAGAGGGACACCAGAAGCTGCGTTGACCTTAATGGAAGCGTCGCTTTCTAAGAATACAATAGATCAATATAATGTTACTGTGTGACTGACGCTAGAGGTGAAGACATGGCAGGAGTGTTGGACGAATGGGGTTGCAGGTGCTCAACCAGGGGAATACTCCTTTTATGTAGTTAGGGGCGGACAAGTCTCTCACTCACTCGAGTGTAGTGGATGTGTCCGCATGCACGTCTGAAATGCTGAATCTTGTAGAAGACTGGAAGACGGACGACAGTTTGAGAAGTTCCGACCACAACGCATTCACGTTTAAGTTAAAAATTAAACGTGGTAACGAGAGGAACACATATAAAACTACTAGATTATTTAACACAAGGAAAGCTAATTGGACCTATTACGGAACCCTAATGTTACCAGAATTGCTGACAGACTGCTTCATCAGCAGTCTGGTCCAGATCCGGCGCAAGTCTCTGCCATGAGTCAGTCTGTCTTCAAGCTCGTACTAAGCCACACATCTCCATGAGCATTTTAATTATTTAAAATTATTTTATATTTCTGTGTGTAAAATAAATTCCTTTTTTTAAAAAGACTTTTTCCTGGCTCCCCGTAACAGACCGAATTTAGTACACAAAAAACCCAACCAGTACGTATTCAAAATACGCGCATTAGTGCCCCCCTAAAAGTGACACATCGCAACAACATCGGATTACAGTGTAAAATGACTGAGAAGTGAAAAATACACCATTTTTAAGGTTAATTTTGAAAAATCAGCCAGTTTTTATAGTGGTAGTGCAAAAAATAGTGCAGTGATCATGAAGCAACAAACGCCATCAGATAGAGCTTGGTCGGCTCTATCACCAGGATATTTTTTCGCATCGGAAAACAATAGTAATATCTCGGAATAATTACCCTTCGGGACCTCTTCTCCGAGAGAGACAGCTTTGCGGTCCTGTCCCGCATCGCCTCGGATCCGGTACGATTACACGACGCTACAACTCAGAAAATATGCCCGAACGGTTTTCACGCAGTTGGACAGGCTTTTGGCCGAGTTGCCATCGGGGTCTACAGTGCTTCGTGTCATTGACGAGGCCAGTGGTAGCCCCAAGGCCAACCGATACTGCAAGGACTCCAAAACGAAGGTTGACGTCCAATGTCCGCAAATTGTAAAAGAGTACAACAAGCATATGGGAGGGGTTGACTTGGCCGATATGCTTATCTCCTTACATAGAACACCTTTCAAGACAAGGAGATGGTATATCGGCATATTTGCCCAACTTCCTGACATCTGTATCAATAACGCATGGCTCCTTCACAGAAGAGATTCCAAGACAAAGTCAATTGCTTTGAAGGACTTTAGATTCGAATTGTACGAAGGTCTAAAAAATACCAGCGTTCTGAGGGTAGTAACAAAGGCACCAAAAAAAAAAGAGTACCACAAGCCAGTCCAGTTGAAACGTCACGATTTGACAACGTTGGTCATTTTATGACAATGACCACACAAGGAAGATGCCGATTGTGTTCAAAACTTACAGTCGTACAATGTATGAAGTGCCAAGTCCGCCTTTGTTTCGTAATTGGCAAAACGTCCCTTCCATAAAAAATTCTTCAACAAAATCTATAACATCGTCTCGTCAAGCGGCAAAAAAAAGCATCTCGAACTCTATGAGAAAAAGTCCTTACACGAGGAACAACAACAAGATCCTCAACAAGCGAAGACAAAATAGACTTATCGTCTGTAACTGGCACGGACCTACTCCGAGAACAAAAAACGCCTCTTGATGAGATGGCCAGAAAAATTCCTGATGGGTTCAAGAAGAGATCCCACCTCGTCCAATACAATCTGATGACGAGCTATCAGACGGATTTTCCATAACAACGGAACCAATTCTGAGAGGAAGACCAAGTATCATCCGCCTGACCTCATCACGCGCTGGAATATAAATGGACGTGACCAATAAACTGGCGAATGATATGCTTCAAAGAGCAAAAGAAGCTATAGAATCAGCGGGAAATATGAAGAGAGAGTACCAGCAGACTACTTTTGAAGACAGCAGACACTCTATGAAACAGTTCTAGCACTCTCGGACTCCAGGTCGAGGCACTAGCACAACTTGGAGAAAGAAAGATCCCGGCACGCACAAGAATTAGTGCGAATTGAATGCGCCCATAACAAATCCACGAACGACACAACCAAGGAGCAGACCTTGAACCTCTGTTAGAGGTTCACACTGACATCTCAGGAAACTTAGAAGAAACCAAAGCGATACGGTTGGGCTACGAAACCAGAGAACCCTATAAAAATATAGAAAAAATCAGGAAATCAATAGGAGACTCGGAGCGTCTCTTGCAATACACACTTCCAAACATAAATCCGAGCAAAATTACAGAGGACAAGTCAGTAGTCCCAGGGAACACGCTCACCAATATAGTTTCTGGGATAGAAAGGCTTTCGAACCAGCTAGATGAACTCAGAAGAAGCTTAGACAAAGTCAAATCAGGCACTGAAAACCTACAAATATCTAGCGACAAGATCTAAGAAGCCCAAACTGACCAACACTCGCGGACTCGAAACAAAGAAATTAAAGAACTCAAATCTATAATAAAGGAGGCGGAAATAAACATACAGAAGATAATCTCGACTATACCCATGTTAGATAACCTTACCCACTATTTTTACATTTAGATACATTATTTACCATTCTATAATTACTAACAACTAACTATAAGCAAATGAATTTACTAACCTTTAGTCGTAAACATGTCCATTAGTAAATAAGTCATTAGTAAATAAAGTGATTATTCCCTTAGCGTCCCCACGCTATCCCTTCCTATTCCAACCTTATAAATACTCTCTACACCCTTACCCCTCACGCATTCTATTTCCAATCGTTCACTACTCTGTTACTCTGTTTCCTTACATTTCTATTTCTTTTGTTTATTAAGTCTTAATATAGTGTTAAAGTGTTTAATAAAGTATATTAGTTTTTAAAAAGACATTTTTATCCAATACCACGTAACACCCACACCAACAAACCGCTACCAGCAGTACAAAAAGAGGATTTAGTGAACCACCTGAGACCAACTACGGAACAGTCTCTATGGAATTAAAAACACTGAGGGATGCGGAGCAACGCTTACCACCACCAGTATCAAATCTAGAAGCCGAATTGGCCCTAGCAGAGTTGAGTAAAGAGCCACTTAATCCCACATATGCACAAGTAACACAAAAACCATGGCTACCAAAACCAAATCACACACTTATAATATCGTCAATCGAGGAAGAAGACGATCACCTATGTCAATATGGGGTCTGGGAATGTGGTGGTTCCGGCAGTACATCAGCAGCCTGAGAAAAGCTAACAGTCGAGGAGGAGATTGTCAGGCTCCATAACATGTTCTCGGCTCGCCTGGACAACATGGAGAGTCGGTTGCCTCCGGAACCAAGAAAGCTAAGCCAAAGAAGAAGAAAGCCAAGGAAGCTCTGGGCGAGGAGGCTGAGAAAAAAGGTCTCATTTATGCCGACATATTGACCCAGGCTCGTCGAGGCATTGACGACCTGAGGCTGGATATCGGCATGCGATTGGAGAAGGCGGCGACTGGGGCCCGTAAATTTGGAATCTCCGGGCCCGAGAAGACAGAGAAAGCGGCTGCTCTCGCAAGCCGACTTGTTTAAAGATGAGCCGGCGATACGAGTGTCCACGCCCACAGTGAGCGGAGATTCGCGTTGTGGGTGGGTCTGGACGACTCAGCTGAAGAGGATGATGTCACCATATAGTAAATTTTATTGATTTGTAAATGCAATATTTGTGTGTATGTAGTTATTGTAGTTAAAACTGTATCCTTAATTTATCATATATTGTGACTCCCACATTTCAAGAGCTAAATGTTGGTGCTGAAGCATCTCAAGTGCAAGTTGCTCAATGTGGCCATATTACGCCTCGCCACAGGGCTTCGGAAATAAGACCATCACCACGGAGACGAGTAAGACCCCAGAAAAGGAATATTGATCAGGCTGCAGAACAATTTCAAAGATCGGACGCAGAATGGCGATCGTTTAGAATAAGACAACATGATGACTTGGTTAGGATTAGGGAGTTAGAACTCCAAATGCAGGGCGTGGCATTCCGTAGCTGTAAGAACATTAGAATTAGTAGACAAAGTAGTTAATAAGTTTTGTGAACATTATTAACATTTATAGACCTTTAAATAAACAAGATACAATTATTATAATTTTTTCTCTTTGTATTAATTACCATTTTTAATTTTGTATATAATAGCTTTTATTAACTTTGTTCGCGCCTAAACCCACCTTAACCGGGAGCGAGAGACCATCACGAAGAATCACCATTTCGGAAATACAGCTATGCAAAATGTTAAAAAGTTGTATAAAAAGCGACGATATATTTTCTTTATACTTATTCAATAAATAAAAATCAGTTTCCCAGAGTCAACCCATTTACTCTTTCTCAACAACTCAATGAATGACACATAAAAATATGACAGCCACAATGCTTTTTCATATTAATGACCAACTCCATGAAGGAGGTTGTATTAAAAACATGTTGTAACAGTTGTCTTCTTCATGCTATGCACACGTTTCCACGTCACCTGTGAGGTAGTGTGCATGACGCGTTTTTTTTACGTGGTTTCCCCAGTAGGCCTATTCCACGATCTATTGTGCTTCTCATCATCATCATTCTCTTGCCCTTATCCCACTCTAAATGGGGTCAGCACAACATGTTATAAACATGCTGTCACATGATTTGGCTGCGTTTTTACGACCAGCCACTTGTCTGACGTCAACTTACCTTATTCGTATTTTACGACTCCTCAGTATGAAATGAGGATGGTACTTTTCTATTCAGCCGGATACCACACGGCGGGCCGTCTTACCTTAGTCGCCTTGTCGCGTTCGCGTTTTTGTTAGAGAAAAATCGCTACGACGGAAGAAGAAAGAAAGAAAAGACTTTAGAATTATTTAGATAAAAGATAGAACAATTTTTAGAATTTAAAATTTTATTTTAAGTATAGGGAAAGAAAACCGCGTAGAGCAAGGTCGTAGGTTTTATGTACTACAGAATATTAGGAAAGTTCGTTTAATGCCACTGTTCGCGGTGCTGTACACCTGCTGACTCAGTAGCAGAACTTCGTAAACAAATTATTAAAATTGCATCAACTTTACCTCCCGAGGACATACTAGAGTCACATTTAGAACCGGATGTAGATTTAAAAGCAGCAAAAGAGACATTACTTAAAACGCAAAATAATATAGTAAATCTTAAACACAAATTCGATAAAAATTTATTTACTAGATCTGAAACAGTATTACATCACATTCATCATAGACTCAACAGAAATACACCTATACACCTACCGATGACTGAAAAGAACTTTATAAAATATGCCGCGCTAATTTTAAATCTCAGTATAATGATAGACCTTACTTAAGATGGGAAGATGACGTAAAAAGGGTTGCAGGTCACATGTGGAGACAGAAGGCTGGCAAGAGAATAATCTGGAAATCTCTGGAAGAGGCCTATGTCAAGGGACAAACTGAAGAATAAAAGTTGGTTTTTTTTTGGTAAAAGTTTAAAAAAAAAATTCTATGTAAAGCTTCAGAAAATAAAGGCTAATAATAATAATGATATGCTAAATTTTAAATCTACGAGTTGTCCTCAACAACTGACGTCCCTTCGGAAGCTACAGAGACACTAACTTGCCCTAATTCGGAACCTGAAGGTGTCCTTATCTGTGATCGGAACCTGACTTCTGATTTGAGTAAAATAAAGTTTTCTGGTAAGACTTGTGTCCGATGATTTATTCAACAGATAATAATAATAATAATAATATTTTTATTGCATGAAAATGGTACATAAGACATTTAATATGATATATAAGGATACAACATTTTCTGCCATTTCGGCGTGCAAAAATATTGAATAACATATATCTAAAATTAAAAATAAAATAAAAAATTAATAGTAATAAAAGTCTCAAAACAATTCCATTTTATCTAAACTCTGTACATCTAAAAGAAATTCTTCTACTGAGTAATAACATTTCTTTAACAATATTTTAAATAAATTTACTTTAAACAATCTCTTATTTAGATTTTTAAGGGTTTCTGGCAGCTTGTTATAAATGCGTATGGCCATACAATAAACATTTTTCGCAAACAATTGAACTCGTTGTCTAGGAACTACGAGTTTATTTTTGTATCTATTTGACTTCAGAGCCGTATCTGCCTTGTTTTGAAATCTATCCCTATGCTTGTGAACAAATAAGGAAACTTCTAAGATATAAAGACATGGCAGAGGCAATACATTAACATTCTTAAAAAGCGGCTTACATGGTTCTAGAGGCTCAGCTCCACATATACGAATGAACTTTTTTTGAATTCGAAATATTTTTGTAACATCAACGGAATTGCCCCATAAGATAAGTCCGTAACTTAGCAAAGAAGAGACGTGTCCGTGATATGCATTGAGTGCTGTCTCCCTTGATGTTACATTTTTGAGTTTATATATCACATATACAAAACGGTCCAATTTTTTACTTAAATTGTCTATATGTGATTTCCAATTACAGAATTTGTCCAAGACTATACCCAGAAACACTGTATGATCGACTTCTTCTATTAAAAAATTATTACATATGACATTAACTTTTAATGGGATACTATTATATGTTTGAAATTGTATAAATTTAGTCTTACTAATGTTTAATATTAAATTATTTTGGTGCATCCAGAAAGCAATTTTTTTAACGTTTTCATTGATTTAGTTTTCGAAAGTATCTTAATTTTTACATTTTATTATTAGTGTCGTGTCATCAGCAAATTGTATACACTGACATTCAATTATAAATTCATGCTATCACGAAACATCTCACCTACAAATATAATGTCTTTCGCTTATGAAGTTTTTACTCCTCTTGTCTTAGTCTACGTCGGACGACAGTCGATGGAAGCTGTGCTAAGTTCCATGACGCGCCTGATCACCAGGCAAGAGTTCTATCATTAACGCGCCTTAGATCGTAAGGCAAGACTAGAATAAGGCAATAGCTCATATGATTAGCTGTATTTCATCAATTGACTAATCCGCTAATATGTTTCGTCTCTTTCCTAAGTCCGCCGCCTATAACACATAACACTCTGACACGACGTAGGCTGCTTTGACCCTCTTAAACAAAAAGTTAGTTTTTAGTTTTAACTGTCCGACCGCCATAGCAGTGTCCGTGCCTATTATTCAAAAACGTGGTACCGTGTGCCCGTTCACCGAACTAAATCCCATAAGTGACTAGTGATATCCTAGTGCGTGATATTCCTGCCAATTTGGGGTCTGTGGTTGGCTGTCAAAGTGACAAGTCACAAATTAAGTTCCTCCTTATTTAAAATTTTGTTTATTTAAGTTCATTAACATTAGAAGAATATTATATAATAAGTTATAAGTTAACGGAGTTATAAGTAAATAGACAGCTGACAGGAATCACCGGTTGAAGTTCATATCTCAACAGACATAAATCTTTTAATTTTATAGACATAAGTTATTCATATTTATTTAAACCAAATCAACAACACAATATGTGCCTGCACTATACTTAAAAATATAGTGTAACACAACGTATCAGGAATGAATAATTCCGCAACTCAATACTAGATGGCGCCACTGGTCGTTTGCTCCGCGCTATAGAAGTGCTTTCGTGGGAATATAAGAAGTCCCCATACAAAATGTTATTTGATCAACATATTATTATTGTTGATATTGTTATGCAACAATTTCAAGGTTTAGCTCGTTTTAAGGTGGTTGGTGCTAGTATAGTCTTTAGAGTGCCCAAAGTACAAGGACCTAGAGGTCAATATCATATTAATATACTTTTTACTTTGAATATTTCGTAATTTATAATTTATTTATATTTATTTCGTAATTTGATAATTTAACGCAATATCAGAGAAAATTAACATATCAAATTATATCTTGGGAAAACTGATTGTTATAATTTTATTATTTTATTATGGAAGAGCACAGTAATATAACGTTGAGACCAAAAAAAGTTATTTAAGTATAAATTATATCTTTTTGTTCAACTATCACCAATTTAGTTCATAAAAGTTTAGACTTATCTACTATGAAATCAAACAAGTTGGAGGGATGAAAGAAAACAATCTAAATTTATCCTTACTACTAGAAAGTACCCAAACAGAATTAAAAAGAATACTTCTAGAAAACGGAGACTTAAAAAACAAATGACATTTAAATCAGCAAATAAACTCCCTGAAATCTTTATGTAAAAGTCCACTTTCTAAGGAAACACCTCCTAGTAAAAAGCTTAAGAAAACGAAATTAGTTTCACCACAAATGTCTAAAATCTAACCAAATTGGGAAATATAAACAAACGGACCAAGTTACCAGACAATCCCCTTGAACAAAGCGCTGCAACTTACCTAAAGCCCAGCAAAATGTCAGAAACAAAGATCGCCGAGAAAAATTCTAGAACTCAAAAGAATACAGCATATATGGTAGGCGAAAGTCAGTGTATTGGTATGTCAGAATTTCTAAGAAAAATAAGGACAAATACCAGTTATGAAAATATTCAAAGTCTTTCATCAAGCCAGGTGCGAGTTCAGAAGAAATTATAAAGACCTTTCGCGCGTTTCAAGTCACAGAAAATTGTCTAAGCATTGGGCAAATACCTACCTAATAAGTCGATTACTAAGTACTAGACTTTATTTTAATATTATTTTATTTATTTCTCTTATATTTTATACTTGCTTATACAATATTATAATAAACGACGATATTTCTAAATTATACTTATTTAATATAGAAAGCAGTTTTCCCAAAGTCAACCCATTTAATCTCTTTCAAAATCTCAATGGCACATAATGGCGGCCACAGTGCTTTTTCATATTAATGACCAACTCTATGAAGAAGGTTGTAAACTGTACATTAAATTGACCAAATTGCATCCCATCGCTGTTCAAAATATTTGGTTTAATCAGCAATGTAAGCATTTAAATGTAATCCCCAACTATATCAAAATAAAATGTAGCACATACAGTAAGGTCGTCAGAAATCGCTGTTAAAAAAGCTCAAAATATCTGGTTAAACGAAGAATCGCGCCATTGGTTCACTATTAGAGACAATTTGAAACTCCACCTAAAAATACTTCAATGCGAACTTTCCTTCAAACTTCATAATATTGAATTTGATCTGTTAGATATAAAAAACCTAACACAGTGTAAAAAGTTAAAATCGTTAACAAATCGTATCCCAGTTAATAATAATAAATCATGTACTAGTAAAAATAATAGTAAATAATGGCGCTTCTAGAAAAAGGGTTAAAGTACAACTTTCCCCAAAATATATCTAACAAAACTGTAGAAACCCTGGCTGTCGACTCCGAGTTGGCCGTGATCGTGAAAAGCATGTCATATCACAAAATTTAGTCGCCTATGAAATTAAATCCACCCCCTCCCTTATTCATAAAGTCACTGCAAAAACCTATTTCCGAAAATAATTTTATCATTTCTAAAGCTGATAAAGGAAATACAGTAGTAATTCTAAAACGCGATATACATATATCTAAATAAAGTTAACGATGTTATCCAAAGTGTGGAATTTATTCAGTTGCCCTCAGGCCCAACTAAATAGTTTACACAGTCTTTAAAACACACTATAAATAATTCTCAATATATATTTCCCACGAATTCATCTGAACTGAGGGTCTCTGAGATGAATCCTCGCGCTTCTATGTTGTACGGTTTGCCTAAGATCCATAAAGACAATATCCCCATTCGTCCAGTTGACTCGTACATTGGTGCCCCAGCGTATAAATTAGCTAAGTATTTAAATATAATCCTACCAATTAAAACGTCCTTTCAGCCATTACATGCTCTTAAAAACAGTCTCCAGCTGGTAAACAAAATAAAGACATCCAATTACCACCTAAATGTAAATTGCTATTAGATGTTGATAGCTTATTCCCAAACGTTCCATACGACAAAACGATAAAAATCTTGATCACATTACTTGAGAAAAAATGTACACCCTGAAGAAATTTTAGAACTGGTAGAACTAATCCAGTTATGTATGGAATAAAACAATCAATTCAAAACATCCCAAAATTAAATTCAAATTAGAGTCAGAACAACGTAATTCATTAAATTTTCTCGATCTCACTATTACCAGACATAATAACAAACATATGTTTGAGATATTTCGCAAACGGAAATACACTGATACGACTATACCCGCTTCGTCGTGCCACCCTTGGCAACACAAACTTGCCGCTTTTCATAGTCATGTTCATAGGCTCTTATCGATTCCTCTGTCCCAAGATAGTTTCAACAAAGAGGTCGAAGTAATTAGCCAAATGGCGCATTTTAATGGATATAATAAAAATACGGTTCCAAGAATAATAAAAAACAAGCAGAAGTCATAAACGGTAAAACTTTTGTACTCGACTTAATCTAAAAACGATGTAAAATACAAAGCCTAAATCTAAATCAATTCAAGGTCTACTTTCAATGTTAATTTTCAATATAATATAATAAATTTCAATCTAATTAATATTAAAGATGATTGATACATATTATGAAATAATTGTTTTTATTATTGTCAGGTAATAATAAATTGTTCAGTGAGGTCAAAGCGAGAATAAAACGATGCTATTTAAATATCCAGCAGGATCAAGAACTGCATAATTTAAGAATAGAAAGAGAAAAATTATTAATCGAAAGGGAGAAACTGTTAATTGAGATAGAAATTTATTGACATGTGAAAATGAAATGCATGTGTTACAAAAAGGAAAGCTGGTCTTAGAAATAAAAAACCTTAAGTAAATTTTTGTTGTGGAAAACTGCATTTTTATTCTAATTTCAAAAAATAATTTTTAGACAAACAAATAAAATTATAATGTAGGTTTCATTCATTAGTTATCTTGATCGTTTACAAGATCTTCGCTAACGAGTGGCAGAATTATGGACAAAACAACTTCTTTTGTAAATCTGTAGCACTTCCTAAATTCATGTTCATTGTAATATTCGAAGGGATTTTGGAAATCACGTATAAATTTTTTTGCAATCATATGTCTTCGTTCGTTTAATCTAGCATTGATATAGTTAGCAAATTCATCTTCACTGCTGTAATTCATTATTCAATTTATTAAATCTTGCAAAAAACTCTCAACAATCACAATTTTAAAACCTTTTCAGCAATTTTGACTTTAACCAAATCGGCGCTAGAACACTATGCGTTCGTTAAAATAGCTCCGTATCTATTTTAGCTATGTTACTATTGTAAAACTATATGAGGTTTTTTCCTATACATTATTTAAAAACATATTTTATACTACACATTTTGTTCAAGTTAAATAGATTAAAAAATAGTAGAAACTAATTTGTTACTAAGTCATATTTATTTGTCTGTAATCAAATGTCAATGTCATTAAATGTCGGTGAGAAAATTGTATTCGCGCGTTTTTAATTCTCTCCTAAAAAGTTAATTTTTAAAAAGCTTACTCGTGTAACAAGAGACCTGGTGCTAGGTTTAATTAAACATCTGGTCCATCGAGTCGGACCTAGGTCATAAAGCCTTTTGTTGTGAGTGAAATATGTAACTTTACTTAAGCGGTTTATAAAGACAAAAACTTTTGTGTAATCGTGGACTGTAATCTCAGAATATAGTGTGTTATTTTGAACTTTGGACTTAAATTTAGTTATATTTTAACATAAAACAAGTTGTGAAATTTGGACTTTATGCGTATTATTATATTTCAGTGTTATATGGACTTAAAAATTGTCGGTTGACATTAACATATATTCATATGCTTGGACTGTATTAGTGTGTGAAGATAGAACTTGTTAATGATTAAAATGGATGACTTGTGTGTTTTACAAGATAATAACTTATCTACAATAATCAAAACATTAACTAACTTTAAGAAATCACCAAAATCCAGATTAACCTTAAACCATGTGAGGATAAGACTAGATAATTTGGAAAAGTATTGGGAAGCTTTTAGAGAAACACACAACCAAATATTAAAGGTTGCTTCTGCATAGGAAAGAGAGGACCATGATTATTTTGAAAAGGATATATTTTCCAAATGCGAAGAAGAGTATATTAATGCAAGATGTGAAATAACAGATGTATTATATAAATTACAACTATCCTATACAATAAATCCAACACAAGCTTCTACTATTCAACATTCTAATTCGGAAGTTAAATTACCCACAATTAATATACCTCAATTCAGTGGCAATTATAATGACTGGAACACATTTCAAGATTTATATGTATCGCTGATCCATACCAATACTTCATTAAGTAACATACAAAAATTACATTATTTAAAAACAAGTTTGTCCGGTGAAGCAGAACAACTTCTGAAACACATTAATATAATTGACAAGAACTATGAGATTGCTTGGAATACACTGAAACAAAGATACAATAATAAAAGAGTGATTGTAAATACAATTCTTAACAGATTGTTATCGCAAAAGAAGGAGTAAAACAACGCGCTTAACTGTCCTTGGCGGCGGAGGATGTTCAAGTTAAATAGATTAAAAAATAGTAGAAACTAATTTGTTACTAAGTCATATTTATTTGTCTGTAATCAAATGTCAATGTCATTAAATGTCGGTGAGAAAATTGTATTCGTGCGTTTTTAATTCTCTCCTAAAAAGTTAATATTAAATAGCTTACTCGTGTAACAAGAGACCTGGTGCTAGGTTTAATTAAACACATTTTATTTATTAATACCGTTTTAGCACAATTTCATTTTTATATTTCTTTATATATTTTTTTAGTATGACAATAACAACTATGGCAACTAAATATTAAAACAAAATGTCTACTATTTTGATGCGTGTGTCCGTCTATTCCAATATTTGTGTATTCCAATGTTTGTATATTTGTCTATAACTACACCCAAAATAATAGAGGCTATGGAAAAGCCGACAGGCGGCCATGCTTGCGCGAGCTGTCAAAAGGAGTATACGTAAAAGCGAGAAAATGACAGATATTGCATTACATTGCATGTATTATAAAGTTAAATAAAATGAATAATACAAAGCTGGACGTATTTCACTATTACTACTTATTATCAAGAGAGAAGACGGACTTTCTAACAGTTGTTCTCGCATCGGTACTTTTAAGTTTTTACGTTCACCCTAATAAGTGCTTTGGAGTTTGGAAGTAAATACTTTGCTATCGGCGTTGAGTTGAATTATCCTTCGTCCTAGTTTTGCAGTTTTACTTCTTGACGCATTACTTTGAGATAGGACTCTTTTTTACGTTGTTAGTGGTTGTGTAAAACTGCAAACTAAATTTATATGCGAGGATTAAACTTGTATTTTTATTAGAAAAAAAAGGTTTTCAATGCGAAAGAACGGTAGTTTAAATTTAAATGATGGATTGTCACTAGCAGCTACTTTTCCTCATCTTTCAGGCAGCATTTGAATTCCATGCCTGAAAAACTTTTCATCTTTTAAGACTATCCGCGTAACAGCCCATTTTTTTGTATTTTCATATGATGTGAGCTGTTGCTCCCACAGAATATTTGCCATTGACAGGAACTGATGATTATCGGACGGCCCAATGTCTGATGAACACAGCGGGTGGGGCAGTAATTGCCAATCAAGAGTTTTTGAATAGATTTTCACCGGAAGCGCTACATGTGGACGAGCATTTCATGTCCATATGTATAAGACGAAATTCGATGTATATCATAGACATACGAGAGTTCACAAAAAGCTTGTGATACCTGTGTCGCGACTCGGCAGAGTTAGCAACTCATTCGATGGTCTCGGTATTCGCTTTTACAATAAAATTCCGCAATCAATACTAGATCAGTCTACAGATAGATTTAAATTGAGTATAAGAGATATGCTTATTTATACGTAAAGCATATTACAAAATAGAAGATTATTTGGATGATAAAAAAGCCTGGATTTGAAAATCCCTTCAGCTTCATACAAGACTGCGGTTTAATAATGTAAAATTGAAAATTTTCAAAAGATTGACCGCCGAGTTTCTTTCTGGTTCTTCTCGGTAAGAGCAACATTAAAAAAGGCGCGGCCAAAATTTTATAAATGACGAAAAAGATAAACTACTTAAAATTTTAGCATGTCATAAAAATGTAATTTTAAATAAAAAGGCACACGGTACAACAAATAGTGCAAAAAATGAGGCATGGATAAATGTTTACCATCAATTTAATGCAACTGGAAACACGCACAGGCAGGTTTAATAAATATGTCTGTTTAGGACTTTACAGAAATAATTATACCACTTACCTATCTTTAACTTATCTATGTACCTATTTTAGGAGCAGAGAATCTCTCAACAGAGTATGGGAGAAAATGAAAAGCGAGGCAAAAATTTACAAATCCTTAAACAAGGTTAGTAACAGTGGAACAGGAGGAGGTCCATCTACTTCGAGAACTGACCCAATTTTAGATCAAGTTAGCGAATTGATGGGCCGGGGATGCAGTGGCATAGCAGATGTGCCTGATTAAGATGCATCAGAATTACTCCCGTTACCCGAATATAGTATTCCAGAATTAATTGCAGTGATACGGTAATTAATATTATACCACAGGAAGATTTACAAGTAAGCATTTTATTTTTACTTAAAGTTAAAGAAAAATATTTCTTTAATAACTGTTACACAAAAATACATGAAATCTAAATTTTTTTATATTTATTGTTTCTAGGCGAACAAGGAACATAAAATGGATGAAGCTGAAGAGAATAAAATTTTCACACCACAAATTAAAAACACCGCAACGTGCAAAAAGCGCAGTCCTATTTTGTAAACCAAAATGAAAGATCAGGAATGGCGGTTTGCAGTGGGTTTCAGAGTGTTAATAATAAAAAAAATGTGAGAAAGAGTACCTGAAAAAAGGATTGCTGCAAAATGAAATCATCTTCGAAAAGCAATTATATAATCTACAATTAGAAACTGCATAAAAGGATCTTGAAATAAAAATTGAAGTTTTAAAGCAGTTAAAAGGTTTGTGTTTTATAAACATTTAAAAATAAAACAATATTGTGCTATTAACAAATAACAATCATATTATATTTCACACACACACAGTGCAAAATCTTTATATTATGAGATTGATGTTCATGATTAAAAAATGATTAGAAAATGATTTCAAAATTTTTATAAACGTGAAAATCAGCGTTCTTTGCCTAATAAAAAATCTGATTTTAAAGAAATTTCTGACAGAGGCAGTATATTGTACTATTTCCCAAAAATTGACAAAAAAAAACTTACTGAAAAAGAAATGTATAAAAAAATTATAAAAAGGCCACTATTCCTTATTTCTTAAAAAAAAATATTGGATTGGTCAAGCCAAGGCCACGCGTAGGCGCCGCGGGCCGGACCGGTCGGGCAGCCGACCGACCAGACGCTATCCAACCGTAACCGCGAACACATACTTTGTTATATCTTTGTACCGTGCACTAAAACGGATTAAATTCATCATTATACAAGTCCACTCTTTCATTATCACGGGTCGTCAGAACTCCCAGTTAAGTCTAGCTGGGCACAGACCCCAACACTGATATGAAATCACCTAAGAACGTTTATTCATTATGCACGCGACGTCCTCGTAAAGTGCGCGTTCCCATTGCACCGGACACATAAATTAAACGCATATAAATTAAAAATTAAGAGTGCCACCTTTTTCACGCTTCTAGAAAGTCAATTTGAGACTCATTTAGTGGCGGATGACATTATAAAATTTTCTCACGTTACTAATAATATGGACCTAATATACGCGAGGGGGGTAGTGTAGGCATTCTACTTGGTTGCACCAAGTGGGCTTAATTTATTACTATTGAATGCCTTCACAAGTAATGTTATTTATTGACAACGTCACTTCAAATTTGGGGTTCAGATTTCTTTCAGAGATTTTTAAATTTTTGTTCCCTCGCGCCCCAAATGTGGTGCCTTTGTATTTAGCAATCCCACCCCCTGCGTCCTTTACTTCCTTCTGCCATACCATACTACCATACCCATTCGCTTCTATACAGTAAAACGCATCGCACGGTCATATATCCGCTTGAATACTTAAATGCATCACGCGCACCATATTCGCACTTTAAATAATACTTGATGCATCGCGCTTCCATTTTTACATAACCTTTCTTCATATCCGCTCCGTCTTCCATCTTAGTGCCATACTGTGGGCATAATCGCATAATCGCATCGTATCAACACCCCGAAGTCTGGAGACAAATCAGAAGCCTTCAGATCGGTAAGTGCTATTGTTTATATTTAAACTACTTGTTGATAGTATTTAAATTGAACCAATTGTTCAATTTAAAACCTATTGTTTCAATGGAGCCAACTTTACCCACTGACACCCACCGAGCTAAGGCTATTACGAACCGAGATCCGTCATACATATATTGGAGTCCGGAACAAACTTACTTAAATATTCAAAGACGATCGCAAAAGTAGTTTCAGCATCGACGATTTTGATAAACCAGATGGATCGAAGCACGCGATATTTTATATATCAAGCTGTGGCACTAGTAATGATAATAACATACTCCCCAGCTTACAAATGGTTTCGGAGAAACACTGCGCCAATATGCTATCATACTGAACGCGCGAATGGCTACGACCTGGCGTCCCTTGCCCGCGTGAGATAGTTACAGATTATTCTCTCGCGCTTTTAAATGTTGCTGCTCTCGCGTTTAATAACGTTGACTTAGGGACATATACAGCAGTGTATCGGTACGCTGCAATCAAAGACCGGTTGCAGAGAGTCAGCTTGTATTTTGCGCATCGATATTGCACAGTTAAAAAATCTGGTATGCCGCTGGAAATGTTTTTGAGAAAACACCACTGTAAAATACTTTTTTGTTCGTTACGTGGGCCTTCAACAAATTGTAGAACTATCGAGAACTACTCTGCAATTTGTACAGATATTTTATCAGTAGTATTCTCGATAACTGAAGATGTCACTGTTAGTTCAGACTGTTGTTTCGCGGCTCAGCAACGATTGTTTAGGAATATAAAAACTATCGAAGTTCTTAGCGACATCGATGTCTTACTTCCATTCGAAGATGCTTCAGATACACCGGTCTTCGGAGTAAGCTACAGTTTCCTAGAAAAGCTGGAATCCGCAAGTCGGAAATTGTCAGCTGGAGACCGGCCGAATCCTTATTTCTCTGCAGAATTTGGAAAAAATCTCCTGAGAATAAGCAAAAATTTCGTCCTTTGGACAAATGTTATGACTCTTGAAGTTGCTACTTTCCGCGCGTAGCGAGTTTTTTCGACAATTGAAGAGATTTATTCTTAAAGGTGTGAAATCGGAAAGACTCGATAAATTTCTAATCATGCACCTCAGGTCGAAATCTGGTACGGTAAAATTACTAAATGCACCTACCACGGGTGAAAATGAAATTCCCGAAACACAAGTATCTGAATGCGCCGAATGATAATGAAAACTTAAAAAGTTTCATTCCGAAATTCGCAAACGATCCTCGTGCGGCCGAAGAAAACAAGTCTGAAGCGTCTCTTGATTCGAGAGATGATTCCGAAACCAATCAATCTTTACGGATATCGCCGAAAGCAAATCTTTCATTCGCTAAAGAGAACGATCGTAGTTTGTACGGAAAAGTAGACTTAGATTCTGTTCCGGTAACCGGCAATTTTGTTGAGGCAGAAAAGGTAACTCTACTTGCCCTGAAATTGAAAATATCCATCAAAAACCAATATTCGACAGGGCTTTGCAGGTATTGCAGAATGGTAGTGCTTAACCCCCCCCCCCCCCCCGAAAGGTGGTCAGCAATTATTACGAATCTTCGTCATGAATACTTGTCCGTTTGACTCTATAGTTCAGAACGTTCCAACGGCATATCACGATCATGTCGCAGAATCAGTGAACACAACGTTCAAATTTGTAAAAACGTTATCCGTAAATGGAATATCACATAAGATCTTCGCTCAGAGGGCGGAAATTTTATGCCCAAGGGTGGGAAGCTCGATTGTTCCGATAACGTATCGACTCTAGCCTCCCACCATATTAAAAAGTGAGTCTTCACGCCAAGCGATCTCATTCACAACACAATTGGTTGACCTCATATTTTTATAGATATGAATGTCTCGTGTGGCATAAATTAGCGAAGAGATTAAAATTCTTGCCGAACGACGGAGTTCACCATAAGTGAAATTCCAATTGATCTCAAAATTGGTGATATCGAATACAAACTAGTAGACGCAATAATTTACAGCGGTGGATGAAAGAAAACTGGAAGTTGAATAGGCAATTATTAACCGTTCGTTCGTAGAATCACTGAGAAAAGGGAAATTCATGACGACTTTCATTGCTTCCGCAAGGAAACTACTCCAAACGAGGTTGTCAACGCAGTGTCAGTGACGGCTGACGTGTTTAGCACTTTAGTTAATAAATAAATTGAACTTCTGTGATATATACAAGTATTAAATATAATATCCCATCAGTACCGTGAAATGACAATTTAAGTGTGATGGGATTCTGCAATGCATATTAAATGATAATTATAATAATACGCAAAACAGTGCTAACAATATACGTGTTTACTATCGCCGTATAAGTTTATAGTTGTGAAATGTTGTGTTAAAGCTTGACTGTAATCCCATATAAGTGTTGTTATCTAAAAGCCTTTTCTTTATTTTTTTTTTGTATGTAAATGAACTTGTAGATTGATTTTTTTTTTTCTCTATTCACGCACATTTTCATCACCAAAAAAAAACATCGAGCGACAGCTGCATAAAATACTTTTAGTGTTATACGTTATTGCTAACTGTTGCAATGGCAAACAAATGTAACCACTGCGGAAGATTTCTAACAGTTACGGACGAGGCTAAATGCTCCAAATGCATGTCGATATTTCATAAACTATGCGTTAACATCAGCCCTTCTAGCCGTATACCTGCTGCTACATGGTTATGTCGAGAATGTAAAACTACTAGCAAGGGTCATGATGCGAACACGGCTGTAACAAGTAAGTAGTCTGTGGCATAATTGTCATTTAGAATTGTCTATGTTCATTATCTATGATTGTCTATTGTCTACCATCTATGTCATGTCGTCAATTATAAGCTACAATAAAGATATTTAATACAAGTCAATCTGTGTATATTATCAACCAAAATACGTTACATGGTGTCAGAAGAGAAGCACATGTTATAGAAGTAACAATGGTGCTCTATAGTTGTTATAATAAATAATGGGTCCATGCGGATATTTACATCGTCGGCGTAACTGGACCATAGGACGCCGTCACCGGGCGGCAAATCATTGTAATCGGATATGTTGCCGCCAGCCCTTAGGAATAGCTATTTAATTTAATCATTCTGTCCTTAGCATCGAGCTAGGATAGACACTTTTAGTTTATAGTTAGAATGTAATTATTATATTAAAATAAATTAGTTTAAAATATTCTTTCCTTAGCATTGTGCTAGGAAAGATGCCTTTTAGTTGTAGTTAGATTGTAGTTATTATATAAAATAAATTACTTTTAGTAATCTGGGTTTTCTTGAATCCTCCGACAGCGAAGTCTGTAATTGGCGCAGTCGGTAAAGGATGCTTTAAGCCGTTTTGGGGTAGATTTTGGTTAGGAATTCCAAAATTGAAGACCTAAATTTTCAAATTTCTACCACGAGCGACGGAGCATTAAAAGAACCAGAAGTTTGGAGCGGAGGAAAATCCGAAAATCGATATTCCCGAGTACCAGATGCTTGCCAAGTAAGTACACAAAAATCATTTCTGTGTGTTGCCTTTTATCCTTAGTCCTATAAGCTACCAAAATTTTTTATCCTAAGCAAAGTACCTCTGTGGGGTTTTCGCGTGCTAAAATCGCCCGAAGCCTTCAATTGGACAATAATAGAGACATTAGTTTAAATTTAGTTAGTAATTCTAGTATTTTTAAGCGTTCTTTAGGTAATTACGACAAAATGACGGACGTAGATGTGATTTTTAAAAAAACTTTACGTTTAGTGCCAGAGTTTGACGGCAACCCACATATATTACCCAGATTTATCCATCTGTGTGATCAAATCGTAAATGATTGTGTAAGTCTAAATCCTGATAATGTACTGTCGAAGCTTTGCCTCATTAACGGGATCTTAAATAAAATCGCAGGGCAAGCCGCGCGTATAATTAACTCGAATGTGATATCTGAGGATTGGGATGGAAAATTTAGTAAATAATTTTTCTGACCAAAGAGACGAGACCGCTTTATATAATGACCTTATGCTAGCCACGCAGGGAAATAATTCGCTGCAAGAATTTTATGACCGTTTTTTTAATTTATTTACCACTAACTATCATGACATATGTTACGTTACATGAAAATATTTCAACCACTATAGAGGCTAAAAGGACTCTATATAGAAAGTTAACACTGCAAGCTTTTGTCCGGGGATTAAAAGAACCACTGGGCTCACGGATTAGATGCATGCGTCCTGATAGTGTAGAAAATTCTCTCGAATTCGTACAAGAGGAGTTAAATGTCATATACATACAGAATTGTAACGATTATGTTTATAGAAAGTCAATGATTCAGATCAATGATACAGGTCAATGATAAACACATTTTGCATGAGTTCAATATGTTAGTCTAATTAAGTACGCGAAATTTGCTCAGTATCTAACTATAATCGAAAATATTGAAGACATCTCTAATGAACTTTTAAGAACAGAAAATATGCTAGCGTTTATTCGTAGCTTAAGTATTCATTATCTAATTTTTAGTATTACAGTTTTAATAATTTGATTACATTTACGGCAAAGACTAAGTAATATATTTAGATATTAGGGAATATTGAGATTTCATTAAGCCTGGCTATTATTACTCTGAAAATAAAATAGTAATTATATTTATTTTTTTTAAAACCCGTTAGCTAGCCGTAAAAAGATAGCTGCTAGGTACACTAAAGATAAAGTATTAGCAAACTTACCTATACATATTTATACATCCCGCAAACGTGCACCAGTTGCTAAAAATAGACTAAAAAGAGTGCCTAAAAGTGCAAAATTGTTACAGGATAATTCTTATCCTGATCGTTCTTCTAGTATGAGTCCACGGGACAAAACTTAAATTACTTTATTTTAATCTTAAAAAAAAATAGTATATATTTAAAATAGAATTATAATATAAAGTAGTATTATACTTAAGTTTCCTATATTTAGCAAAATAAATTTGACTTTTATAAATTATCAATAGCCCCAAATAAATTTAATTAAGTCCTAATCCTTCCCTGCTAAACCTTCCCTGGCAACATATGGATGGATATGTGTACATTGAGGCTGAATGCCCGAAGTACGATACCTTGTACATCTGCATCGAGAAACTGGACCACCAACTTCGAAAGCTACCAGACTGGACAAGAACTCTCATCGTAAATCAATCCAACGGAAAGGGCTGCAAGATGACTACAGTAACCTTGTCAAAAATTGCACTGGAAATACTCAACGAGAAACACTGTGTTATGTCATTTCCAAATATCACCATAGTACATACTGTAAGGATAACGTTGAGAAGAAATCATTTGAACTGAATATATCTCAGCCGAAGTTGAACCTTAAGAATACCCCAAAGGAGTTCATCTGCCATACGACAATTAACTATACATCTTATTATGTGCACTTGCACTCAGTATATTCATCGCGACGACGATATTTGGCGCATAAAGAGCAAATTAAGACAGAACCACTGCAGATGAAGGTAGTCAGAATCAGAGGCCAGGAACAGCTTCTCCTAACTATACCAGCAATATTTTTTCATCTGAAGCTTCAAAAATAATTGCCCAATGTTATAGAAGTAACAATGGTGCTCTATAGTTGTTATAATAAATAATGGGTCCATGCGGATATTTACATCGTCGGCGTAACTGGACCATAGGACGCCGTCACCGGGCGGCAAATCATTGTAATCGGATATGTTGCCGCCAGCCCTTAGGAATAGCTATTTAATTTAATCATTCTGTCCTTAGCATCGAGCTAGGATAGACACTTTTAGTTTATAGTTAGAATGTAATTATTATATTAAAATAAATTAGTTTAAAATATTCTTTCCTTAGCATTGTGCTAGGAAAGATGCCTTTTAGTTGTAGTTAGATTGTAGTTATTATATAAAATAAATTACTTTTAGTAATCTGGGTTTTCTTGAATCCTCCGAAAGCGAAGTCTGTAATTCACAGAATATCAAGAATTCAAATTTGTCAATATTTCTTAAAAACATGTCCCGTGATGACAAACACGCGAGTATTGCATCATCCGAATCAAGACGCCATAATATCATGTCACGCCTCAATATTGGTGGAAATATACAGCCGATGTCCCTTGAAGGCAATGTCAGCAACAATTGGAAGAGATGGTATCAAACTTTCAATATATTTCTGAAGGCTAGCGGTATATTTGACGAGCCGGACGAAAGAAAAGTCGCCATATTACTACACTTTATGGGCGATAAAAGTGTAGATATATTCAATACATTTGATTTAAACATGGAAAATGTTGCATATACAGACGTCATAAAGAAATTCGAATCATATTTTATACCGAAAAGCAACATAACGTATGAATGTTACAAATTCTTTACCAGGAAACAATCTGAACATGAAAGCCTAGAAGATTTTATAACAGATTTATTAAATAGGAGTAAATCATGTGAATTTTTCCTAATTCGTTATTGAGCGTGAAAAGGTTGAATCTGATTCCATTCTAATAACTACCATCACCATGCGATGTTACATATTATACCTTTATATGACTTTTTGCTCATGCTATGCCTTCATTGCTTACGAGTGTGGAGGTGCTGAGAGCAATTATACAGCGATATCGTTAGTAGACGTAAAAGAATGTACCTCTGACAACGTGGTAGTAGATGAAGAGAATGTCAACGTTCAGCTTCTTCAACCACGAGATCGAGCTCGAGTCTGGGCTCGAGCCTGTAAAGTCGAAGTTAACTATATAGTATATTACTGCGGTATGCATTCTCACAGTTCGATAGTAAAGGGGGGTCCCGTCTCAAAAGTCATTCCAGTAGGGAAGGCTCAATGTATGGACATGCATCACGATCGCACCGCGAGCTTCTATGGAAATCGCATAACCGGTTTATCGATGAATGACAGCGTCATTGCTCATGTTAATTTCGCAGGATCGACGTCTTTGGATGGATCGTGTGAATCCTCCGACTTTATAGATGGTAACACAAACTGGGGCAAAGTTTCGGCTACCGGTAGTATTAAAGTGTCTCTGTATGAATTTTCTGCTACACTCAATCTTGAGCGCCGCGAGGTGCGGTTTCCCTCAGGAAGCGTGTGCGCTCTAGACTCTGAAAGATGCTACGATAATGATCATGGACCTACTTTTTGGGATACATTGACGTCATCCGACTGTCAGCGCGATAGTTTTCACGTATTGTATCGCGGAAGCGCGCGTCGGGCTCGTGTTAAAATGCCAGGAGAAAACGCGATTATGAGCGTTTACTCTGTAACTGAGGGTCCCACTATTTTCACTTTAACTTCGAAAACTACCCGTCCATTCTGTTTCTTCGAACTAAAAAACACTGATCATCCAAAAGTATTTATCCATGAGGTAAAAGGTGAGAATTTTTATTTCACTCAAGAAGAGATTTTACCATTGGATATGGATATGTTTCTTTATGTCAATACGAAGTTTCTTCATTTAGAAAAAACTTTGTCTGGACAAATGAGTAACATGTATAAAGAAATTGTGAAACATAGATGTGAACTTGATAAGAAGATTTTAACCACTAAGCTCGCTTAAGCAGCCATATCTCCTATGGAATTTGCTTATGATTACATGAAAGGACCCGGTTATACTGCATCAATATTCGGTGAGGTTGTATACATTGTCCAATGTGCTCCTGTAAATGTGATCTCAGCTTCCGTTGGTGAGTGTACGCTCGAAATGCCCGTTCTTTATAAAAACGCGACTTTTTACATGCGTCCGCGAAGTCGAATTCTACAAAGTATTGAGACTCCTACAGCGTGTGATGGCGTACTACAACCTAAATACCGAATTAACGGGCAGTGGTATTCAACTACTCCCACTTTACATTCATCCCACTTCTGACACCATGTAACGTATTTTGGTTGATAATATACACAGATTGACTTGTATTAAATATCTTTATTGTAGCTTATAATTGACGACATGACATAGATGGTAGACAATAGACAATCATAGATAATGAACATAGACAATTGTAACAAGTAAGTAGTCTGTGGCATAATTGTCATTTAGAATTGTCTATGACGTCAGGCAGGCGGCCGGTCATAAAAATTTTGCCAAATCCATAACAACATGGTTATAAAAAAAAAGATAGCGATTCTGCTTGGGCGTTCCCCGTAGGCGACGCGCAGGTGCAGCACCAAGGTTGTCGCATCAAGGACGGGTGCGACGTAAGACGCGAGTCCATAGGGATGAAAGAATGAGGATGGGCTAGCTGGAATGTAGGTACGATGAATGGAAGAGGAAGAGAGTCAGCGGATATATTAGAAAGGAGACGAATAAATGTTGCATGTTTGCAGGAGACGAAGTGGAAGGGTACGAAAGCAAGGGAAATCGGAGCAGGATTTAAATTTTACAATAGTGGAAGTGATGGTAAGTGTGACGTATTGTAACGTGCGAGAGTGGGGGCATTGTGACGTATTGTAACGTGCGAGAGTGGGGGCATCAGCACAGGCGGATGTCGGTTAGAGGGGGGTCTGTGTGAGCGGTCGGAGTGAGGCAGTCGTAGGAAGATCTTCGAACAGTGCGGACGTGAGTTGCTATTACGAGTATCATTTGGGAGTCAATTCCTAGCAGGGAGCAAAAACACCACACGTCCTACGACTGCCCAATTCTCAGTAGCAAATCGAAAAGCGATTTTCTAGGTATCCCTGGAGACGTAGATCCACGATACGGATATGAACCGAGGCAGAGGTTTTAATAACAACCGAGGACGCGGTGGCTATAATCGCCAATACCGCAATGATGAAGAACAATACCGGGACGAGGTTCCCACCACAGAATTCAGAGGTGCCAATCAGAAGCAAAAGAAACCGAAGTTAAATAACCGCGATAAACAGCGCGCGGATGCATATCGTGAGCGTAAGAACGCTGCAACGATGGATGCTATAGCGGACGACTTTAACAAAATTTTACATCCTGGCTTCGCCAGTCTGGCCAATGTCGTTAAAGATTTAAGCATTACTCAAAAGACCGCCAGAATTGTTCCTGTTGCCACTCATGCAGTAGGCGTCATTGTACGGGAAAATGTGCTTCGAACTGAGAGCCAAATGCGTGCTGGAAACCAGCCGCTGAATTATGATCGTCACGCCTTTTATAGAGTCGCACTTGCTATGTTTGAAACTAAGCTTTATACTCAATATAAGATGCGAACCGCCCTACCCTATTCATCTCAAGGTTTTGGGCCAGTTGCGTTGCCATCTGATCTGAGAGACAGATGCATTGGAATGAAAACGCACTTCTTGGCATTTGTAAACTTTTTGAATTCTGTTGGAAATATTACAGTGGGGGTACACACCGCACTATGTGGGAGTACCGGATTTCCAGACTCCATTTACCATCACGCTAGGCAGTTTGCGAGCTGCGGTTGAAACAGCATTTAACGGGCCCGTGGAATCCCGGCTCGAAATATATCAACATAACCCATTCCCGTTTGCAGGGTGGGCATTCAATGCGGATGGAATTCCTTCGCTAATTAACGCCGACGCTATAATCCCGGCGAATTATGGCTTTAATGAATTTTTACATGATCTGGAAGTATGTCAACAAACATTTGAAGTTATTAATCGAAAATATCCAAAAAGAGTTTCATCTGCCGTTAATTATGAACTTGAAGGACACCACACGTGGCTACACATAATAACTACGTTCGTTTTACGTTCGTAAAACGAACGTAATTATTATGTGTAGCCACGTGTGTAACAAGATGTTAAACTGGATAGCTATTACGTCGTTTAATTGTATCTATGACTTAAAGAAATTAAAATTTATTTATTAAAAATTATGTTTTTAAATGGTGTCCTGAAAAGATTTTAGTAAATTAACTTTAACTTACAAACTTGACTGTTTCTACAGATATATTATAAGTATAGATTACTAGATTTTACCCGCGACTTCGTCCGCGTGGACCGTAGTAATGGAATAAACAGTAGCTTCCGCCACTCTTCAACTCTGCAAATGTATAAGAAGCCTATGAAGTATAAGGACGTTTACAATAGGGACTTCAGAAATTAAAATATTAGTGTAATGAGCACTCAATTATTAATATATGTAATAATATTTCATTTCCTACGAATGTTATAAATACAAAAGTTAGTAATTATGGATTAATGTTTTCTCTTTCAAGGCGAATCAGCTGAACCAATATCGATGAAATTTGTACACAAATATTCTTTATACCCCGGTATATAATATAGGCTATAGAAATCCTGTTTTGTGTTAATTGACATTGGAAAGCGACATTTACATGACAACAGTCCACCCGAACGAAGTTGCAGGTAGTAGCTAGTATGTTATATTTATAATTCAAATATAAAGTTTATAAATATTTAAAGAATGTCTCATAGGCCAAAGTTGATCCAACAACAGATTAACAAAGGACTTTGAACGTGACAATTGTACACTTTTTTTTAATTAATAATTATTTTCTGACGTTTTTTATGGTAAATAGAAAAAAAGTTTATAGGCGCAAACCATATGAACTTTTAAGTTATCTAAAAATAAGAATAATTTTCATAAAAGGAAATTGTTAATTTTCAATAAGTTGATTATGTTTGTGCACTAACCTAAACTAACTTTATTGTCAATCCTGTATGCACAAGATTGTAAGTAAGACTGCCTTTGCAAACTAATGCTAGTATGAAAAAACTTATGCATTCCAGGTTAAATACGCTGCACAACTCTTCAGCCGGGAAGTGTCTTCGAGCCTGATGATGCAGATGAAGATATATGAAGATCTTCATTTAGATCATAATTATTTAGTACCATCTGTTAACATTGGTAATGGCATTTTACAGCAGATATTCTTTTATTCATTAATAACTTATTTGACAGTCTGAACTGTTCTGGTTATAGTAGTGGACATTTACGGTCCTCTTTGTCGATAAATTCAAATCATTCAGAATTTTGGAGTGAAGCTGTGAAGAAGTTAGATGTACTTTGATGCTAGAGACTCAAGAGAACGTAAACCGTTGTGCTTAAGAAATTTTCTTCATGATATCAAAGTTGTCAAATATCTATGGTCAGAGCTGAGACTGATTCCGGGCGTTAAATTCTTGAGTCTATAGCGTCTTAACCAGGACTCCCTGAAATTTTTTTTTTCTCAAATCCGAGGACAGGGTGGTTCTAGCACACACCCTGATTGTCATAACGCATACGCAACAATATTCACCCCATTTTAATAGAATAGCAGAAGCCGCTGTGCGGTCTACTAAACATCATTTAACGCGTCTTCTACATCGAACAAACTTCACGTACGAAGAGTTGTATACTTGTCTTACACAAATAGAGTCTATCTTAAACTCCCGACCTCTCACCCCGATTTTGCTGCCTTAACTCCCGCCCATTTTTGTATGCCATATGCCGATTCTCCTGTTTAAATACATTTGTTTGTATGCGCAATAAGTTACCACTGATGCAATCAAAACTAAGCAAATAAATGATGGGTTATCTATCTAGGGACCTCCATCTGAGGGAAGAAGATCTCTGGAAGTCCCCAACGCCTATGCGCCCCAGTATGGGCGAGGGTGAGTTCAAGATTGTCACATCAAAGAAACGCAGAAATAGAGCGAAAAAACTTAGCAGACAACCGAATGTGTCGGAATGTGTTGATTTCCCAATCAATGAAGGGGGAAACCTCATTGTGGGTTGGGGAATGAACATAGCTCAAATACCCAAAGGAGATGGGAAAAAAAGGCAGGGCACAGACCTTGAAGAATCAGAGGGCAACGGCGGGGCCGCGTCGCACTGCAAAGGAGCAGAATGATCTTGCCGTTGTTATCCATCTTACCGCCGGCCGCCAGGCTTGCCGGTTGATGATGGCTTAGCAACTTATATTAGGGACAGATTAGCTAACCTTAGCCATTTTTTATCCCCCACTTCATCAATCAGTAATGAGGTTGAATTAGAATGGCGATGGTATTGTGAGAAATTTATATTTGTGTTCTATTTATTTTTTTGGCGATTTAAACAAGTTCTGTGACGGTCTGATAATAAAAACGGATGTTCTGCACCCGTTTTCTGCATTTTATTTTATTAATTCAGAAGTGGAATTTGGGTTCAAGTGCCTATGAATAGGTTAATTAGTAAGTTATTTATTTCTCGAAGGAAAGCTAATGAGGGTTGAGATTGACAGGTCACTCTTTAGTCTGTCTTGACTTAGCTTATTTTGGCTAAATTTTATATCAGAGAAAGATGGAGCAAAACCGAAGCGGGGGAGGGGTGAACTCCTTCGCGTCCCTCACGCGCTCGCGAGAGTATTAAATCTGTCACTAAGGGCCGGCGCCCACTGCCGGCACGGCACCGCATGTCATGGCAAAGGATTTTAATACTAATTAAATTATTTTGAATCTTATTTCAATAAGTTTAGAATTTATGTTACTTTATTTTGATACCACGATGCCGCGACGTGCCACAGGATGCCGCGGCATGACGCGACACGCCGCAGCATGCGGCGGTATGACGTGTCTTGCCTTTTCATTCCACAGGATTCCGCGGCACGCCATTGCATCCCGTGAGACGTATGGGTCATTTTGGGGTCGAGGAATTATGATTGCTAGCTAGTTGAAATAAGGTTGAAACTTGTGCAGCATTTCGATGGAGCGCATTCCGGTCGGTGCGCGGGGGCAAGGGAGGGAGAAAACGCACTGGCGCGCGCGATTTTTTCTCTCACACTGACTGAGCGTGGCAAGTAATTAGCACGTGCGTACGCGATACAGTAAATTATTTCACGTAAAATACGGAAAAATGGATGAAGAGAAACTGATTAATCTGGTTCGTTCGCATGAGTGTATATACGATGTCTCCTCCCGTTTCTACATGGATCAACATATGAAAAGGAACGCATGGCAGAAAATTGCAGAAGAAATGAATAAAACCCGTAAGTTATTTTTTTACTTATTTATTGTCAGAAATAGAAACTAACATCTATTAACAATTTCATTTTGCCAGTACACGTTACCAACATTAGAAAAATATTCCGTGAAACAATCTCTTACAACCATCCCTTCCAGATTATTGAAAACTGTATCATTGGTTCTATCGATTGCATTATTAGTATTAGAGCCGAGTGCTTCCATAGAATGATCATCAATGATAAAGTTATGCAAACACGTACTTGCTAGTATAATGTTGTTAATGTACTTTGGTTGAACTTTTACACCTTTTTGAAATAGTTCGAATCTTTCTTGTAACATTCCAAAAGCATTTTCTACAATACGCCGTGCTCGACTTAAGCGATAATTGAATATCCTTTTTTTTTCATCATTTAAAAGATGTGAGGGGTATGGTCTCATAATATTTTTTGTTAGTGGAAAGGCTTCATCGGCAACAAATACGTGGGGTAATTTTTGAGTTGAATGTGGTAAAGCTTTTTCCGGTGGTATGCTTAAAAAACCATTACGTAGTTTCGAACCAAATTTGGAGCTTTGAAGTATACCGCCATCGCTGTTTCGACCATATGCTCCGACATCTACAATCACAAATTTGTATTTTGCATCCACGACAGCTAATAAAACGATGCTAAAGAACTTCTTGTAATTGATATACATACTTCCACTGTTATTAGGAGCTCTAATCTTGAAATGCTTACCATCTATGGCCCCAATGCAGTTAGGAAAATTCCAAAATTTATCAAAGTCGGTTGCAATTGACTGCCATTGTTGGCTCGTGGGTTTCGGCAATGCAGTAGATCTTAATACAGTATATATTGCTTGACAGGTTTCGTGGACTATTTTACGCACAGTAGTGAATCCCATACGATAGCTAAAAGCTAAAGACTTAAAAGAAGCTCCTGTTATTAGATACCTGTAACAAAACAAAAAAAAAACATTAGTAGACGTTAAAAAAAACGTGTGTGTGACGTAAAAAGCGTGTGTTATTTAAAATACTTCATTCTTGTTACAGATGAAGAATGTCAGAAGACGTGGAGCTGCCTTCGTAACAATTATAGAAAAGCCTTAAAAAACAGGGTGTCCAAAAGCGGTGACGCTGCCAGAAAGAGGCGACCAATTAAATTTGAAAAGGAACTTGAATTTCTGCAAAAGTTTTTTCAAGATAGACCTCAGCTTTCAAATTTAGACTCTTCTTCCGACGATACACAGCTTTCCGAAGATACGCAGAATATCGAAAATACACAACCTCCCGAAACAGCATCAACTGTTAATTTTCCTGAAGCACAATCGCCTGTATCTCAAATGTCATGTTCATCCCATGCATCAGATTCTAGACCAGCTAGACATGTTCGTCAGCGATCATACATGTCATCGCAAACACAGTATACGGAAACAACAGCAGAAATATTAAAAAAATACATTGAAAACCAAAAGAAAGAACAACATCCTATGGAGATATTTTTTCAAGCAATGGCGGCAACAGCGAAGACTTTGTCACCAAAATTACAAGCTGAAATAAAACGCGATGTCTTACGTATTGTTACTGATGCAGAAATAAAGCATTTGGAAAATGTGGAGTTAAGTTCAGTTGTGCAGCGAAGTCGTCCTTCAACATCAAGTTCAGGATTCGATATTTCAAATGAATTTCATTCATCTCAGCAATACGCACCAACTTCTGTTGCCAGAACCCATAATACAATAATCGAAAGAAGTAATTTTTCTTCATTTAATAAGCCCGAACAACAATATAACACCGAACAAAACTATGGTACTACTCATACAGAATACATACCTACTCCTATATCCAGACATCAAAATAATAGTGATATAATATATAACAATAATTCCAGTATTCAATTACCGGACTATGAAAACTAAATTTTTTATAATACTTTCGCTTTTTATCATACTGTACTGTAGGTACATTTGTGATCATAGATAGCTGATTATAAAAATAAACAATTACCAAATAAATCAAGACTTTTATTTTAATATTAGTAAATGCTCCGTGGTGTCACACACAGCTCAAAAATTTGTTAGGTTATTCTGCTAAACTGTTTCAACCGAAGTGGTTAAGTTTAGTATGTGTCAGGATGGCTGACCAAAATGGAATATTGAAATATAACTAAACGAATTGGGTAGTATCTATTTTATATCATTTGGTCGACATCTAGTACCTATGCGGTTTCAAAGAAATCAATAGACAAAGATGGTCAGCCATACTGACGTCAGGTTGGCTGACCACTTTAATTTATTCCAAAACCAGTAGGTCCTACCAACTTTTTACTATCGAAAATATTTTGTACCTTGACATGCAAAAATAACAAAATGTTCCGTAGCTTTGTTTAATTATTATTTAAGTATGTATGAAACGCCTGGAAAAAGTTTAATCGTTTGCATACAGAAGTGTAATTGCTCAGAAAATATTTGAAGGGCTTAAATTATCATGAAATTTTCTTTATTTACTAGGTACCTACTGTAACGTTGTAAACGTTAACATTTAATTATTTTTAAATTTTTTATAAACATAGCTTAGTTTTCAAATAACATTACACACTAAATTAGCATAGCTTTGGAATATAAAATATGTATCTCCTAGCCGAAATAAAATGTACACCCGCAGTTCTAACATTAGAATGGCGGGTGTACATATTTTATTATATATATATTTATCGAGAGAGGTACTCTAGATTTCGTTTTTGGTACAGTGAGGTACATCGATAGTACCATCTTTCTGAAGAAAAGTTCAATTCCGTGATATACACCCGCGGTCCCAACGTACATGTGTTAAAGGCACCAAATGGTATAAAATAGGTACTACCCAATGCGTTTAGTTATATTTAAATATTCCGTTTTGGTCAGCCATCCTGACACATACTTCGTTGCCTAATTCTATGCCTCATCGCATGTAATGTAATATGCACTAACCTTAAACATACAGACAATCTCTCTGTAACAGGTATAGGCGATCGAAAATTAGTTTTGATTTTCTTTATATGCGATTTTAGCAAATCACTTAACTTTTCAAATTTTTCATAGTCCATTCTGTAATAATCATAGAATTTTCGGATGTCGTATCTCAAATCATTAAATAAGTTGCTGAATTCACCATTTCTAGATCTTGTTTTCCATAAATTATGCACCCAGAATTGTCTGTTCGTCAAATTAGCAGTTCTTATTTGTCTCTCTTCATCTTCAGCTAGAAGTGCTATTAACACTAAATCCCAGTCAACCATAACGACACAACAAAATGTTCTTTAGCGACACAACCAACTTCGAATACGCGCGGAGCAAAACTAAGCCAGAGTTTCAGCAGGATGCGGAACGCCGCGGGATGCCGCAGCACGCAGCGGCATGCCATTGCACGCCGCGGGATGCCATTGCATGCCGCGAGATGCTCTGCCGTGCCATGCCGTGCCGTGCCGGCAGTGGGCGCCGGCCATAAAAGAAGGCAATCGATTGGAGAATTTCTACAATTAAAACATTTTGTTGCCACCTGCACTTTCGGCGTGATTCTAGAAGAAATTCATTGCGAGCAATCTGTAACCGGGATAAAGAGAACAGATATAAAATCGCGGTTGTTTTTCGATAACCAATTATATATAATATATAACATAACTTACAAACGGGAGGTGGAGCTCTAGCTCTTGGCTTAGAAGCTACCGAACCGCATCTGGAAAGAATGAGCGGCGGAGTATTTGATTAGTTTGTGAACGGTTAGTATTTCCATTACACCCCTCAATGTCGAGCCCGTCACGAAAAGCCTAAACACAAGTTATTTTCTGTTCAAATAACGAGTACGTACCCGTAATATTCCATTCCCCGAAGTGACCGAAAATGTAATTAAACGTAAAAACGTAAAGTAATTAATTACAACAATGTCATAAATGTAGTCTCAGAAACCCAAGTTACTATTTTATTGAAATCCTCTGTCAATGAGAAAGAGAAACTGAAGTGGTTCCATTAAATAACTCTACAGCTGGGAACAATTTAAAGAATTTTTAAAAAACTTAAATTAAAACAAAATACATTAATCACACCTGCTGACAGAATTGCAGGAGAATAGACAAAGTTCTACTGAAAATGTTAGTCAATTTGCTCCAAGACTCGAGACGCAATTGGTTCAATTATTAACTGAAATATCTTTTGCAAATCACCCAGTTTTCGAAAATCAAGGTACAACAGGCCTTGGAAGATCTTGCACTACATCACTTCACCATGGGGCTCAAGCCGAATTTTTTTTAACTGTATTGCGTAAATCACCACAATCACTGAATGAAGCAATTAATATCGCTATACGCAAATAACGGATTTTGCAAACCGTCTATCGTAGGCCCTACTCAATAGAATTAAATGGGAACATTTTCAACAACCGAACGAAAATCGGTAATTAAAAATAAAATTTCCAACACTCAAATTCACAATGCCGTTATTGTAAACTGTAATGTAGGCGACATAAAAAATAAACGGTTATTAGTCTTGTCATTCGAGTAAACGCATACTTCTATCCCGTGTATTATTTAACCTCCGATAAATCATTGGCGAACGAGGATTAATAGTGAATTTAATAGTGAAACAATATTTAGATAAAC
Organism: Morpho helenor; assembly: GCA_029227775.1. NCBI lineage: Eukaryota > Metazoa > Arthropoda > Insecta > Lepidoptera > Nymphalidae > Morpho > Morpho helenor. Next base: position 9,613,637 of record JARGCU010000007.1, on the reverse strand, counting down.
ATGTCGTTTTTCAAGGCCGAAGCCGCTCATATTTCCATGGACGGTCACAGGCTGCCTTTCGTACGGGAATTCAAATTCTTGGGGGTCATTATTGACGCAAGACTCAATTTCAACAGTCACGTCACACATATCATCAGCAAGGCCTCGCGCATCTTCAATAAACTCTGCCTCTACTGCAGACCAACCTGGGGGGTCCATCCAGAAAATATACAGGCTATATATCTCCGAGTCATTGAGCCTATCGTCACTTACGCGGCGGGTATATGGGGACAGGCAGCTCTTAAGAAAGGAGTAAAGAGGAGGCTATTGAGCTTGCAGCGCGGCTTTGCTATAAGGGCCATCAAAGGATTTCGCACTGTTTCCACACCAGCGGCGATAGCTATCGCTCAATTCACTCCTCTTGATTTAAAAGTTCGGGAGGTACACGAGATCGAACTCATCAAACTCACATAACACACTGAGTTCCTTCCGCACGACATTCCTCTTGAGCGGGCAGCAGGTCCTTATGACCTGCTTCATCCTGCTCAGAGGATCACTGTTTCACACACCACACCTTCTAACACAGAGCTCGATGCTCTGCATTCTACTCCACAGCACATACAGTTATACACGGATGGCAGCAAGCAGGAAAACGGAGCGACTGGAGCTGCTTTTGTGGCCTTTGAGGGCATCCGGATGGTTACTTGCAAAAAGTATAAGTTGCACGACAGCTGCTCCGTCTTTCAGGCTGAGCTGCTTGCCATACACAACGCCTGCCTTTGGGCAGAAAAATTCATAAACACAGACAGACATAAACACTACAAATTCACGGTGCTTTCTGACTCCTTGTCCGCTCTAGCGGCCTTGAGGGACAGAAGCAACATACACCCTTTGGTGGCGGACATTCATCACACTTTACATGCACACCCTTCAGCTATTAAATTCGCTTGGGTAAGGGCACACGTCGGCATCGCCGGGAATGAAGCAGCAGACGCGGCAGCTAAGGATGGAACGGCGCTACACAAGGAACCAGCATACGCGTACTTCCCAATCAGTTTTGCCAAACGGCGGATTAGGTACGAGGTGCATCGCATCTGGCAGGCCAGATACACTAGCTCGGCCCAAGGCGGGCGCACGCGGACGCTTCTTCCCCGGTTAGAGGACATAAAGATTTTATTCCGTAATACGAAACACTCATTCTTACTAACACAGCTGCTCACTGGACACGCGTTCAACAAAGAGTATTTACACAGATTCAAGATCTCCAGTGATGACAAATGTCCTTGTGACAGCTCCATTATTCAATCGTTGGATCACCTAGTGCAGGAGTGCCCAGTGTTTGTACGCGCGCGATCGGATCACGAGGCGCTCTGTAGGTATTTTGGTGTGTCTCCTTATAATATTCCTGATCTATGCTCGAAAGTTCCAGCGTAGGAATCCTACATAAAACTCTCGAATTCCATCCTCGGTGCATTGAAATCCTTCAACCAATAGAATTAGTTTGACATACAGTATAGTAAAATGAATAGCGCTATATTACTTACAAGATAAATATAAAAAAATAATATAGAATTTGTAAATTAGGACATAGATTATATTGTTTTATTGCTTTTTTTTTTTAGGATAAGCTAAATACTTTATATTGTTTTCTTTCTGTATGTTCCTTTTTCTTTTGTTAAAAATTTAAACTGAATTTGATTTAACATTAAGTAGGAAAACTCTTTTATTTTTGTTATTTTTATGATCATTATTATTCTCACTCTTACTTTTCTACATTGTATTCTCTACTTTAAATAAACGTCACAAGAAGTGAAGTGGCTTTAGCAGCCAATATAAAACAGACACCCATAAGCAATTTGATACCTTTAATTAGAACGATCGATTTGCCTTTAAAGAGACCCACATGGAGTGGCAAATGTTTATTTTAGTTTATGAAATGCTTAACCGTTATTAAGAAGAAATATTCAAGCTTAAGAAGCTTGAATAGTGAGATAGGCACTTCCGCTGTCAGGCATTTTACCTCTCTTTCTAGCCAAATATCCGTCTCCTTCCTTCTCCTCCCTTTTGGCGGGAGACTAGTCAATCAGCGTTTGATCATTGGCATTTAGTTTTTCGTCTAGTAAACCTGTGCAAGGCGTTTTTTTAAAACTTAGTTTTAATTTTCAAAATTCAGTGCATATAATTGGTTTTTTGGGTTCCCAATGAAAAAAACGAACACACAAGTGGTTTTTATAGATTACTCTTGCCTGTCATTTCTAACTACTTGGTCAAATTAGATGAAATTTGATAGCGATATTCTGATGACCCAATGACAAAGTAAAAAAGATGAATTTGGGGGCAAAAAAGAAAATTAAAAAAAATTTCGTAGATAAAATAGGCATTTCTATAATAAGATAATATAATAATTTCTTTTTTTTACTTGTTTTGGTATTTTTTGAATCCAACATCAAGTCCAAGAACAAGAAGTCCAATATATGCAGGATCCTCAATATCATAAAATAATCAGAATATGTACACGGTTGAATTTCTAATTTCAGATTCAACATGAACACCCCACCACAACGCCGCACTCCGGACGTAGAACTCTTCGAGGCCTCGCCAGGAGGTACATTGAGGGTCGTTGCGGACCTCTTCATTTTTTCATTCATTTTATTCCGTACACACAATACAATATAATTTTTTTTCTTATTTTACTCTGTATTTAATAATTTTTACAGTTTACTATATCCACGCATTCTTATCAGTATATAGTAGGCTTATGTACTTCAATGTTCTTTTTAGGCGAGGCCGTCAACCTCTGGCTCCCAGAGGTGCCGTCGCTCCCTGCCTCTGAAGGACGTAGACATTTTGTCTTGTCTTTTAGAGGACTCATGGAGCGAAGGCGAGATTGCGGACGAGGAGGAAGAGGAATGGGAAGCCGCAAGACGTCCTCTAGTTCGGGAGGACATTCACGAAGAGCGCGCAATATAACGCGAATGTTCTCCCGGAGATAGTGATGATACTGATAATATTGATGAGTATGATGGTGATGTTTCAATGGCACGTGAAATGAATGAAGATATTATGGAGGTAGACGCTGTTGCTCCATTGACAGATTCGCGTTTCGTCTGGTCGGACGATTATATGAATATATAGGGAAACGTCTTTACAGAATCCCGGTCCAACTTTTTCTTGCCAAGACCCAAGTGAAGTATTTACAAAAATATGGACGCCGGACTTTATGGACACCATCGCTTATGAGACTAATAGATACGCATGGCAAACATATAAGTAAACTCTCAGATCCGTAAATTGCTACGGTTATTCCAAAATATTTGGATGCCTGGGTCGAAGTCACAATTAGAGAGCCGATTTTTTTCGTTGCTAATCTACATACGTTTTCTGTATTATTTTTATTAAATTTTATATCCGACCAGTCTGTTTGTGGTATAGACTTGTGTATGGTTAGTTTTTCTCCCTTGTACCTATATCTCCCTCGGAAAGAGCACGCAATAGGCTGAGGTCATTACATTTTGATCGCTGTAACGACCATTGTTGCACGCGCCTTAATTATATTATTCGCATCATACGTGTATTATATCACTTTTATGTAAACGCTTTATGGGGATACCAGCGAACTAACATTAATTCTAGCGGGCCCGACCAGCAACATCCTAAGGACATGTTGTTAAACCTGCATATCCAAGTAGGTTGGCCTCCCAGGTTCTTTGTACCCGGGGTTCTTTCGTGGACTCACCAGCGTTATGTTAATTTATATTATACCTTCATTTTGCATTTTAAATATAACCGTTCTCGTTGAAGTTGAGCGTGGTTGAGGTTCATATAAGTCATGTTTTAACTCCTATAAATAATTAATTGTTCCAATTTTAATAACTTATTAATTTGTTAATTATTTATAGTTAATATTTTACACCGTAAATATTCAAATTCAAGTTTTATTAATGTTATTTTAATTGTGACTATACTGTACATTTTTTTATTAAAATTGTAATTAGAAAATTATTTACATGTATCTTCATCATCACTTTTATGTTCATCATCATAGTTTAAATTGATTTCTCAACATCATTAGTTTAAGATACAAGAACCAAAAATGATGTCGATTTTAAAAAATACAACTATTTTAACCTACATACAACATTCATATTTCGTAAACATTTAGAAAATTTTAGTTAGTGACTGTTCCGTACAAATAGCATAAACTACTTTTTATCTTTTGTTTTTTTTTTCATTTTCAATATGCAATATATAAAGTAGCTCCCTATACTAGACAAGCGCCATCTAGCGCGCGATCTCAGTTGCCTCTGATCTCTCGAGTGAAGTGCTTCTTGCGGATGACGACGGCGACGACGAGGACGACGCGACGGGCGAAAGGGCGAAAACACCGGACACGACACCACCCGAACGAGGACTACCAGAAGACGACTTTGAGGTCTGGGAGCTACCATTCCCAGACCTCCCCACCGAACAAGACATCCATTAGGTCACCTAGGTGACCTGGGCTTACGGCCCAAATACCGACACCTTTGGGTCACCTAGGTGACCTCGGCCTACGGCCGGAACACATACCGGGCTTAAGTGCCCGCGAGGAGATGCCCGGGTAGAGAGGAATTACTCGAGGCCCGCACCCCGTTTACCCCCACCCGGGGAGTAAACGAGAAGACCCTGCTGTAAGTGCTTCTTGGCGGACGCGCACGCATTTTCATCAAACAATATTCAATAATTCAACATAGCACAAAGCCTAAAATTACCAAACGCCTTTGGACATAAACATATAATAAAGGGGATCCCGAGGAAGATTAATCTGGAACAAAGATGAGTTACACTTTATCTTGATTTTATAGATTGGTTTTTCGATTTCCCATACAATGACAATGATTGTTGTTTAGATAGTTAACTTCCTTGATATTAGCCACAATCGATTTTTTAATATAAATTACCACTCTATCTTGTGTCAAATTTATATAATAATGATATAATCAATAATACGAATCGGAACAATGTGAAATAAAAGCACCATTTATGACGTTCTTACATTCAACTTATGATAGGACTGCAACAGATATAGCTAACGCCATGACAGCAGGGGATAGTAAAGTGGGTAGTGGTTCTTTCATTTTTTGCCACGAGAATGTTAACACAAGACGAAGTTGTCATCCCAATTCTGGGAGCATATTTTAAAATTACTTTCAAAGATAATATAAAATATGTCAATATGAGTTTCAAAGGTGATGCATCATGGTCATATACACATCGATTAGACACTTACCTTGGTTTATTGAACCATCCTGTTATTAAAGATTCAAATGGTCAACATTACTTTGTAAATATTACTTCAATTAGAAATTCCAATGTCTTTTTCAAAATAATTCGTAATGGTTCAAAAAATGTTTTACCTGGAGAGATCACACACAGATTGTGGTTTGATAATCATGAGGGAGGAATCAATATCCCGAGGGAGAATAAATTTCCATTGTTGCGCTCCAATTTTATCAATTTACGATCAACAACGAAATGCAACTAGAAAGGCAGCGATAGCTGTAATGCAAAATTAACACGAAGACAGTCAACTGCATTAAATTTATATAATAATGATATAATCAATAATAAGAATCGGAACAATGTGAAATAAAAGCTGGTAATATACCTCTAGGTGTTGGGTCTTTGAATAATGGTGTTGCGTGGTACGAAAAATAAATTGAACTGCATCACATGATGCAGTGCAGATTTTTTAATACAAATTACCACTCCATCTTGTATCAAATTTATCTAATAATGATATAAATAATTAAATTGATATAATAATAATATAATTAAGGGTGATGTACAAGAATGTAACAACTATCGAGGGATAAAGCTTGTATAAACACAATACAAACAGAACAGTCACCGCCATCTATCGGAATACATCGGTTACATATATAAAATTATGGATATAATAGAATAGTTTACCAAGAGTTTTGCTATTATCCGATAGATGGCGTGTAGTCTGCAATAAATAAAAGCGTATCGCGCTAGGAAGATTATTTCATATATGTATAAAGGTTTTAAATATTTTGAAATAAATCGACTGCTAACTGGCATAGTCTTTGATTACATATCATCCTAGTGAGACAGTGCAGTAGTTTATACATGTTCCTACGAGTCGGATGACTGGCCAGTGGGATTGACGGATTGTACAACCAGTCGGACATCAACGTGGTGGCGGATTGTCATCGAAGGTGTCGTTCCTGGAGTTTGGAGCCAGGAATTGCAGAGCGGATGCCGACCACGCAGTAGGCATGGGTATGATTGCTATATAAGAATCATATTCGTTCCACGATATGATCGATTTTAATCACGTGATTATTCCCGCTAATGCTAATGCTATTGGAATACAAGCAAATGTATTCTTTATGTCGTATGCAGTGTATAGGACATAAAGACTACATTTGTTTGTATAAGAAATGCTAATGCTATTGGAATACAAGCAAATGTATTCTTACTAACAAATACGATCCGATTAACGATTTTTATTTTTATAACGAATATTTCCAACGACAGTAGCAAACTCTCGCCACCTTTTGACATTTGTTTGAACTATTTAGAGTCGCCAAATATTTTGCTATTTGCGGAACAGATGTCGCTATTTCAATATATTTATATTATTTTATTCAATCATCATTTAACTTTATTTAATCCAATCTTTATGACTCTTCTAAGTCTATATTTAAATATGTTATCTCTTTCTACTAGTGTAACACTACTTTACCTTATACACATTGCACTTTGGCAATTCTAACTTTAGTTTTCAAAAGACGGAATTTCTAGGATATAGTTTCATTTGGAATAACGTAAAAGTGCGTCATCTTCCCGAATTATCGACCGTATTTTATGAGAAATAAGAATTACATTTGTTTGTATTAACAATAATTTTTCTCAATATCAGTGAATTAGTCTCAGTATTAATTTATTATTTTCTTTTTCATAGAATTACCATAATTTTGTATAGCAGTAGCAGTTACTCTAAAACTCATTAGCAGATGATGCTATATGAAAAGTTTTTCATATCATGATCATTAAGTGATCGGTGATTCTGTCCATGCCTACCACGCAGCGACGTCAGGGGTGAGCCAAGCAGTGCCCAGCGGCGATGCAGTGCAGATTTTTCAATATAAATTACCACTCCATCTTGTATCAAATTTATATAATAATTATATAATTAATTAAATTTATATAATAATGATATAATTAAGGGTGATGTACAAGAATGTAACAACTATTGAGGGATAAAGCTCATGTCACATAGCATGAAAATTTGGGAAAGAGTAATAGAGCGAAGAATGCGAGAGGAATGTAAGATAACCCAGAATTATACACTGTCCATTATATTAACCATCTTTTGACAGATTGACGATTTACATATTTAGTGATGTCCTAAAGATTCTCGTATGCGATACCATTCCGATTATAGTACCTACTATCATTAATCGAATTACGTACCTAAGTAATTCGATTAATGATAACCTACGTAAACTAATAACAGATATAGAAATCAACATTTTGATTTAATATTGCCTTAGTTTTTTGAAAATAAATGTTAATCCGTGTGTATTTATTATAATCATAAAAAATATATTATACATCAACTGGCAACATCAACAGACCTTCCGCTCGGCCGCCATTTTGACGTGATCTGTCACTCTCAACGAAACGCCCGTGATAGTCACACGCATTTACGTTCGCTGAGTGTTCTCTCGCATCTGTTACACCTTGAGTTAAGTAGCTTTATTCCTCGGAAAAACACAAAAAGAAAGCGCCGGGCTCATAAGGTGACAGCTGTTGATGACTTTGACGCTGACGCTATTCGTCGTCATGTATATGATTACTACTTGAGAAAAGAAATTCCAACTTTGAGAAAACTTATTGTTTCTTTGAAAAGAAGTGGTCTATTTCATGGTGAAAAATCTTCTTTGGTCAAAGTTTTGAACACAATTGGCTTTTCATATAAAAAGTTAAATAAAAGAAAATTATTAATGGAACGCACAGACATAGCTATAGCACGTTGTGATTTTTTAAGAGAGGCAAAGAAAATACAAGATTGGGCAAATATTGTTTTCACGGATGAAACATGGCTCAACGCTAACCACACACTATCTCGTTTCTGGACTGATGATACTGCTGATTCCACTTCCTCAGTACCAATGGGAAAAGGTGAGCGCCTAATCATTTGCCATGCAGGTACAGCAAAAGGATTTGTACAAGACGCACTGTTGGCATTTAAATCGAAGAAATCAAATGACTACCACGAAGAGATGAATGCAAATGTGTATGAAGAGTGGTTCAAAAAAATGCTCATTTCATTGGAAGAACCATCAATAATTTTTATTGATAATGCGCCCTACCACTCCCGTCAAATTGACAAAATGCCAACACAGGCTAATAAAAAGCATGAAATAATTAATTGGCTTCGGGACAATGGAGAAAATGTGGACGACTCAATGTTAAAAGTTGAATTAATAAAAATATTAAAAACCAAAAAGAGAGCAAAACGCTATGTAATCAATGAAATGGCAGCAGAATATGGCCATACTGTTCTTCGGATTCCTCCATACCACTGCCAGTACAACGCAATAGAACTTATATGGGCACAAGTAAAAGGGCATGCTGCGAGATGCAATACAAGCCCCCCATTCACAGCGAATAAAATGTTGCAATTGCTAAAAAATGCTTGCACCCACGTAACGGCCGAGAACTGGGCAAGTGTGGTGGAAAAAACTAAAAGAGTAATATTCTCTGATTGGGAACGTGATATTGCGTTTGATAATATATTATCTACACAAGAGCTAATAATAACTGCTACTGAAGACTCCTCATCGGAGGAGTCTAGTGTTGATTATCATTCCGACGACTCGTGCTAATAAAATAAATTAAAATATCCTGATTGTTTTATTTGTATTCATGTATTAACTAAGAAGAAAGTAAAACTTTATATAATGTTATTAAATGTCTTTTAATACTCGTAACATCGATTTCTACCGATTATTTTTAATCTGTGGCATAATCGTAGTAACCATTATGTGTGACATCACTAAGTGGGCGGTACCCATCCATAAAGTACAAATATTATTTGTATGATATTTGTACGTAAGCAATACAAAACTTAATGACTGACTGACTGAAACTGACTGAAGACTGAAAAGACTGATAATATGATGGACGCAGTATAGTTCGGTTTTATGCCAGGACGGAGTAAGACCGACGCTATTTTCGCCTTGCGTCAGTTATGCGAGAAATACCGTCATGCGCGTAAAGACTTGCATATGGTCTTTATAGACCTAGAAAAAGCGTATGATCGTGTTCCCCGTGACGTTCTGTGGTGGAGTTTGAAAGAAAAGAGACTGCCTGGGAAGTATGTACGGATTGTATGTTCTATGTATGCCAGAGCTAGTACTTATGTCCGGTCTGCAGCCGGAGTAACTGACGATTTCGATGTGGCTGTAGGCTTACACCAGGGATCGGCTTTAAGTCCATTTTTATTCCTTCTAGTAATGGATGCACTTACTGCTAACATTCAAGAGGAGGCTCCTTGGTGTATGTTATTCGCCGATGACATTGTACTCGTCGGAGAAAATGCAACTGAGGTCCAAAGCAGATTGACGAAATGGCACAACCAGTTGGAGAAAGTCGGTTTAAAAATCAGTCGTACTAAAACTGAACATATGTACTACGATTTTAGTGGGACCTCCAATTTCTCCCCGATCGGTTTGGATGGGAACATTGAGACCCGGTGGGATCACGGCTGTAAGTACTTTTTAAATATACCTAGCTGTGTGTATATTACGTGAGGTGTAAAACTTTTGTATTATAATGTTCTTTAATGTTCCTTCTAGTCTCGGGAACCATCGACCCCAGAGCTCAACGTCGTCGCAGGGGCAGAGAGCTGCGAAGACGTGCCGTCGTTACCTCCATCTAACTCACACTAGTCTCATGATGCACCACGACAGTAACACGAGAGCCTTTGGTGAGAGTGGTCGTGAAGTGACATGTTGTTACTTGTTAGTGCGTGTTTGAGCCTGTGCTACATTCATACAACATTAGTTTATAATCACTACAATTAATACCAAAGATATGTTTAAATCTAAAATATATGCATTTGGTTTAATCAGTTTCATTGCACTAAATATATTTTTTTTAAAGAGATATGACATTCAAACTACCAACTTAACTGACAAGGATGTTTTAACATTTCAACACAGACGACTAGATAACACCATGTACGTCTGTGTTATAATAGTAACAATGCTCTATAGTGGTGTTGTAATAAATAATGGGTCCACGTCGGATATTTACATTGCCCGTGGGAACAATTATTAAATGTCGGTGTAACTAGATCAGAGTATGCCGTCACCGTGCGTAAATTCTTGAGACTGAAGCGTCATAACCGGGACTCCGGTCGGGGTATTTGAAGACAGGGTGGATCTAGCACACATTCTGATTATCATAATCTTGTTTCATTGTTCAAAACATCATTGATTGATATTAATACAGGTTAATCTAATCTGTACGCTTACTGTGCCAATGATAGTGATAAAATGTAGGAAAATCTTTCAGGCGGTATTTATTGTCAATCACTTAATGCTTAGAGTTCAATTCAGAGATTTTTGTTTTTCAAATAAGTTGTTCCCGCGCGCCCAACATATATCACATGTGCCTTTTTCATAGAATTGTAAAAGTACATTATTGTCTAATAAAATTGAATAATTTGATTCTTAAACAGAACATACTGTATAATTTATATTTGTTGTTGTAAATGTTACAAAAGACTTTTCCAGCAATTTGTAAGGTTTGTAACATACATATATACCGATGTAATCAGACAACTTGAAAGCTGTTTCTTGATTTTGTTGCCGTAATAATAAGTTTTATTAAGAGCTCTTTTCACTATATTGGGGCGTGGAGTGCAGCAAAGCGTTTTGCTCCATACGAAACTAATGCTATCAATGTGAAGAGAAATAATAGTACAACCCACACTCGAGCATGCGAGGAATTGACGTTAAAGTAAAGTTAAAGTGCCGAGTGTCTCCGTGCCCCAGCTTTAATCTGAGCGAAAATAACTAAATTTCGTTCAACGGGGAGGTGCCCAAAATGTAATCTATAAGTCTGTAGGTTCGTATAATTGCATTGTAGGATTCTGGGAAATATTGACAATGCAGTTGAAATGTAAAAATGTAAACCTCTCTTCAGCCAGTCAGTCACAACTAACCGCCGACCAGAGCGGTCAATAAATAATACTTAAGAAAACTCGCTTTTCATTTGGGATCACCACCTCAAATCTTCGTTAGAGACGCCTACCTCTAAAAATCTATCGCACGGTCTCTCTGAACTAAGCACTTCGATCTTCGTGCTCGTAATAAAAATTGTACTTAAGTTGACAATTTACTACACACCCGAGATGGCAGCACCGATCGATTCTATCGCGCTAATGTTTGACCTTTTTAATTACTATAAGAACGGGCTTATCACAACAGTCCGGAGGTCGGGTTAGAAAGTTGCGTAATTCTCAATCTTCGAATTTATTACATCGTAGGGTTCAATTGCTAGTTTTTAGTCCATTGAATTTCGGATTAGGTTTTCTAGTTCACTCGACAGTGGTGTCGAGATTTTAGTGAAGGTCCAGTTGTAACTGTACCTGGGAACCTGTTTTAATATTATCTATCGTGCACTTCCCGAAGGAATTCTTAGATAGCATCACACTCGCCTTCAGCAACTAGCTTCCAATTTCACCGGTCACCACACATTGCGGCACAGTTGATTTGATTTAAATATTACTTTAATATTCTGGACAAAATATGTACGCCTGAACGCGCACACACCCACAAAACGCACCAATAATTTTATAATAATTTTGCGCCGTTTAGACAAAGTTACCACTTAGAATCGCGTTCAAAGACAGAAACGGTTAAAAGTAGCAACAGTGAGTCAACATTCACAACGGAATACTAAAGAAACCAACGGCTGTTTATAGCAACATAGATCCTTCACTTCACAGTATGGAACTAGGAATCATGAGGAATTCATTTTAGAAATTATAACGAGTAATTGATAGGAAAAGCAGCAATAATTGCAATTGAATTGGTCGCCTAAGCTAGAAACAGGGTATACGATCTAAAGCAGCTAGGTTTAGGTATAAAATATTTTGATTAGGAGTTTGGAACTGGCTATTTCCAATACACTGGTAAACCAGTAGGCTTAGAAACCTCCCACGGGTTCACAAGTCATACCGCTAAGCTTGTCTGGTATCTCTTTAATAAAGGCACTTCAAATAATTTATAGAATTAGGCGTTACCTATCCATAACACAAAAATAATAATAAAATTATTAAAAAGGCACTTCAGTTCTGATTTCTTTCAGAGATTTATAATTGTTGGTTTTCACAATCCCACCCTCTGCGTCCTTTACTCCCTTTCTGCCCATCTACCATTCGCTCCTAGTCTTTCAACGCACCACACGGGCATAAAATTATCTCCTATAAAGATAAACTCACTGCACGCGCACCTTATTCACCCTTGGTTAATACTACATCGCGCTCCCATATTAAATAACCTTTTTATCCGACCCTCTCCCTCCCGTTTCCATCTCAGTGCCATACTGTGGGGTCACATCGCACCGCATCAACATCCCGAAGCCTGGAGTGAAATCAGAAGCCTTCAGATCGGTAAATTTTGTGCGCCACGCATATTTTCTATAACTACGACCCCCCTGGTCGGTGGCATACGCGCCACGCCAATAGATTTACATACAGGAACGCCCGATAATCCTAATCCAATGATATTTGTTGAAAGATTCCATTATACTTTATAGAATACTTAAACAAGACACTATGAATAATGCTATTATGGTAAACAATAACGATTGATAAGATGAATAGTTTGACCCAATTTGAAGTAGTTTTTGTTCATACGAATATCAGAAGGTACGTTTGATTCACTACATTCGACATTATATACAAATGCTAATAATGAAAACAAACCAAAAAAACAATAATCTTTGAAAATTTATCTACATCAACATCATCTTTTGAAAAGGGAGGTGAAATTAACAATAAAATTATCAATAACAGACTTTCGCGTAGAAATCGCTGTCTCTGGGCGTCCTCCTTGCTCCCATTTAGTCCTTCAGTACCGGGCCAAAGGTCCTCAAGAGCAGCCGTACGAGGACAGACCGATTACAGGCCCGTTGCCAATACTATAAAAACAAACGTAGACCCTACACAACTAACCCAATCCAAACGATTTATGATAATTCAGGCCTTTAAATGACACAAATCCGTGTTTTAAGCCACTTAAAAAATCACAAAGGTACATTCATCGTCCAGATTTCGCGAAACATTACGGAATTTAGTGTTATGAAATTAATATTGTATAAATACATATGAATTTAGATAGTTTAAAAAAAAAAGGAAGATGTTACATAGATAAAATATAGTTAGTAGTCTATGGTCATTGGCGGCGTCCCTCTCTCTTGTCTACTACCGGTAATGGCGCACGCACTGATTACTGAATAATGTAATATCAAGATCTATAATAAATCTCTACCAGACAACACGGCCTTTTAATGACACATGGTGTCAGAAGAAAAGAAATACAAGTAAAGTATATTCTTATCAAGTCACGGACGTCGGACATCAATTTGAGAAAAAATGGCGCAACGTGCACGCGGCGATGACACCGGCGTAAACGTGCTTCCAAGACAGCAATTTAAGTCCACACAAAGATATTCACTAAATATAGGCTTGGAACAACTAAACATCCATAATAGCAATAATATGGCACAGGAATGGAAGAATTGGCATATTAAACTTAAAATTTACTTGCGAGCTAACGTTCTTGAAGATGAACACGATAGCCGTAAAGTGGCAATATTATTACAATGCATAGGCACTGAGGCTCTCCAAATATTCTATTCATTCAATGTAGACATTGATACAGTGAGTTTTGAATCATTATGTAGAAAATTCGACGAATATTTTACACCCAAAGTTAATATAACTATGGAACGACATAAATTGTTTATGCGAAAACAAGCTGCAGACGAACAATTGGATTCATATGTTACTGACCTAAAAAACATAAGTTATAATTGTGATTTTGGTGATATAAGAGATAATATTGTCAGAGATATTTTTAGTTGGAATTGTCCCAACGGAGATATTAAACAGAAAATATTGTCAGAATGTCCAAAAACTCTTGATGAAGCTGTCGCTATAGCAAAGCAGTATGAATTAAGCAAAAGTCAAGCTAAAGTCTTAGAGGAGCCTTCACTTCATTTAGTTGGCAGAGTATCCAAGTCAGCAACCCGTCATGTCCAACAGTCTCAACAAAGCAGAGAGTCGAGGAAGTATAAGTCACACAATAATCATCGTTCAATTAATATTGTATAAATACATTGGAATTTAGTATTATGAATAAATATTGTATAAATACATATGAATTTAGATAGTTAAAAAAAAAGGAAGATGTTACATAGATAAAATATAGTTAGTAGTCTATGGTCATTGGCGGCGTCCCTTTCTCTTGTCTACTACCGGTAATGGCGCACGCACTGATTACTGAATAATGTAATATCAAGATCTATAATAACGGTCTTATTCATAAAAGTTATGACATGCTTATAGACTCGCTATAGTACGTTTTACAAAAAGTGTTATTCATAAACGCATTTTAGCACTAAACCATTCTACAAGTCTACTATAACTTTATAGAGCTCAGGACCCTACTATAACAGTGCTATAAGGTAAAAGATGGCCGACTTTCTACAGCTGATTATTACGAAAACAACATTTGACGTATTTACGGATTGAAATTCAAGTGTGTCAGTTGTCGTTTGTTTTATCAGGGATGTGATAAATTCGATTTTTTACATTAATCGATAATTTCAGTAAAATCATCGATTTTTAATAATCGTTTTTTTTCTTATAAATCAATTTAAAAAAGAACGATTCTTTTAATTACATATTATTATATCTTTTATTTAAGTCTTTTTTTATTTTTTTAAGATAAGATTTGCATTAATGGATCAAAACAATTTAGCCAAATGTAGACATTTCAATTGAATTTCACAAACAGTGCATCTGTTATTACTTATTGGTAGTTGTCCACTTTAATTAGCCTTTATTCTTATTAATTATTAATATTAAAAAAGAGAACTTTTCAAATGTTAAGAAAAAAATCGATTATTTCGATACGAATATATTAAATTAAAGGGAAAAACTGATTATTTATTAATCGATTTTTCTACTCCAAGTGTGAAAGGTGACCCCGTGACGTAGACAATAAAATATTTTTTAGTCCGTAATAATGTCTATGGTTATACTTATTCGGTATGTAGACGCATATTATCTGTGGCGAATACGATGTGATCGGCCAATTGGAAGCCAGTATTCCTTACAATGGCAACATTCGGATTTATAACCGCATTTTAGTTATAGATCAGTTATAGAAGGTTTATGAATAAACAATTTTATGGAACGTCTTATAAGCTTATAGAGCATTTTAACTAAAACGTGTCTAAAACCTTCTATAAGCTATTTTTATGAATAAGACCGTAAATCTCTACCAGACAACACGGCCTTTTAATGACACAAATCCGTGTTTTAAGCCACTTAAAAAACCACAAAGGTACATTCATCGTCCAGATTTCGCGAAACATTACGGAATTTAGTGTTATGAAATTAATATTGTATAAATACATATGAATTTAGATAGTTTAAAAAAAAAAAAGGAAGATGTTACATAGACAAAATATAGTTAGTAGTCTATGGTCATTGGCGGCGTCCCTCTCTCTTGTCTACTACGGTAATGGCGCACGCACTGATTACTGAAAAATGTAATATCAAGATCTATAATAAATCTCTACCAGACAACACGGCCTTTTAATGACACAAATCGTTGTTTTAAGCCACTTAAAAAACCACAAAGGTACATTCATCGTCCAGATTCGCGAAACATTACTAAATGATGGAGTCGATAGCGTGGGCCATAATAGTAATAAATTTTGCATAAAAGTGGAGAATACAGCTAACTTAACGACTTTTCTTAAGGGCGTAATGTTAACATCTTGGAAATCACAATTGCTGATAATCCATTAATTTTTGTGGAAAGTAGATTTTATAATACAAATAGAAGGACATTTGTAATTCTGTATGAACAAAACGGTATACCATTATAACACTAGTCTCGTCATTAATCTAAACGATTTATGTTAAATGACAAAGGTACATTCATTGTCCAAGTTTCGCCAAACATTACAGACCCATACATTCTCGGCAAGCACTCTCGAGGGCTATAACATTTGGCCAATTTCTACACAAACACTAAATAAGTTACAAAGTTAATAGAGTCGAAAGCGTTGGCCGTAATAAAGTTACGGTTGATTTAACACCTGCCAATGGCTTCATGACTAAATCCTTATCAACTTTAACTAATACAAAGCAATAAAATCCCCACAAACACTTTAATAGGATGGGTAAGTAGAGTCCCAGTAGAATGGTCAATGGAGGAATTTGTGGAATCTCTGGAGCTTCCTTCCGCTCGTGGCGGAGACTAAATAGGAAGGTAACTAGCGACGGTATAACTTTCTGGGCGCCCTCAGTCGATAGTGAGCCAACATCTACAAACACATGTCTTAAGACGAATCTCAGTTTCTTTCCGTTCGTCAAAAACTTTCTTCCCTCCATGAAAACGAGAGGTCGTTCTCATGCTTTTACAAGATTTAAAGAAAAATGTAAACCTAATACTAACTGCAGATTTTGATTAACAACATACACAATAAAATTGCGTGTTTTACCAAAATTATGGCCCGTAAGGATTCATTAAAAGATATAGAGTTGAAACTCAGGCAAACCTCATAATTAAAAGCCTCTAAAGAGCATTCAGATTAGCTATTACAAGGGAGGCGAATGAAATAGAAATAACAAGGTGTAAATAAGAACATCGAGTACAAACATCGGCTCGGCGAGCCCGACAACGATATTCTCACAACCAGCTTTCATAGATCATTGGAGCATTCAGCCAGTGCAGTGATTAACACGAAAGGACTCGCATCACAGACGTTTGGTAAAGATATTGCCAAAACGTTGACTATTCGCTCCGCTAAGCCACCAAACGTGAACAATTAAGAAATGTGGATGCTGAACCAACCAAGGTTGTCGCGTGGCGAGTGTGTGTAGTGCTTTGCCTGCTTCATACACTTAGCTCACATAGATTGAAAATTTGTCAGAGTAATACAAACGGTCACTGACCATCATCCTTTCATGGGCGGCTTAATCTATAGTGCAGGGTTAGCAAACGGGCGCCGCCGTCTCAGGGGGCGCCGCGGCGCTTCCTTTAAATTATTAAGTATTATAAAAAATCACGCGGCCAAAATAACCCTTAACTCCAAGTTTTACTAACAAAATACAATATTTTAAACTTATCAAAGATAAAGGACTTATAAATCCTAGTTCATTGTTACGAACATGAAAAAACCGTCCTTCACGCCTAGCTCATTATGCTCAATTCTAAATTTGCTTAACGCTAATTGTCTGGAACCATCACGTTTTTTGACTCTTGTTCCGTATCCCCGAACGGTTCAGAAATTATAGAGAAGTAGAACTTTTTCGAACAGTTAGTTCACTAAAACAGCTCTCGAATCGCGCCTCGCGGATCCAGTTTGCGAATAGCGATCGACAAAGAATTCAGAAGCGAAAGTAAAAGTGAAATAATGAAACCGGGCTTCGTTATTAGACAACGGACTGCGATTGTAAGTACGCAACGTTGTATGAGATAATAAAGTTTTTTTATCGAGTCACCAGGTATCCAGTCCACGAACCCCGTACGTAACAAAATGAAAAGGACAAGGTTCTAACATAGAAGTTTAAATGTGTGGACATTCTTCCGTCCGACTAATTTGAAGGGCAAGAAGCAAAGTAACGGCGCCGCGCAAAGAAAGCAAGCGCAGTTTCGGGCCAAGAAGAACCAACAGTTCCAAGCCGAATTAACAGCCACGTTACTTATGCGTCTCAAAGTGACTGACTCTACCAATATATCTGCCATCAAATTATAGTCATCTATGGTGCCTGCACGTATTCCGATCTCCTTTCGCGTATTACCGCGTTATTTTCACGACCTTCGATCACGAATGAAGGCGATCGGAACACGTCCTTTTGCAACAATCGCTACAAATGCTCAATGTTTATATGTGAGGCTAAGGTCGCGTTCGCGCAAATGCGTTGCCAACAAACGCCTCCTTTTCCTTTGCCATCGCTGGAAAGGTTCACCGAATTACACTTCGTGTCCTCACCTTCATATCACAACGGCTACCATATCCGCTCGTGATCTACATTGAAGCGAAGGGAACTTTAAGGCTAACGGTCGACCAGTGGTTCCAATTCTAGCCGGAACCTCGCCCGATGCGGCGTCTGGTGCGGTATCTCACTAGCCTATTGACCGCTGCGACTCTTGGAGCTTGTAGTCGACCACTACCAGTCGACAATGTGCTTGCCACAATAGCACGAGAATCAGATGAACTACCTGGAATAGTCTGGGATAGTGGAGAGGCTTGAATTATAGCATAGCTTCAGAGGTAGAGTGCTGACCCTACCACAACTGGATTGAGCAATACTTTCAGAGAATACCACCGAATTCAACGGAACGAATGCCGGGAACGGTGGGAAACAGATTGAATCATTCTAATTCTAACATCGCGTTAGCTTAGACATTTTTTATTCATTTAATTTTTATATTTTAATTTTGTATTTTTATATTAGATTTAATAATAAAATTCTTCTTAAGTAAATTTTGTTTTTTTTTGGGTTTTTCGGCTGTCTTTCATAACTCTTGTTCCTCCGCCTAATGTTCGATCCGCCGGTCGACCACAGCAAATACAGACAGTATCAGTAGCGCCGGAAACCCTAGAACTACAACGGAGCTATTCAAACTCTCCGTGAACGCGAGGTGTTTGATCAAATAATTGCATCTTTATTGCAGATTTATACTTCCTTGTTATTTATTAATATAATGAAAATGTCATCAAAGACAGGATTTTAATTCTTATGAAAAGAGTATCAGAATTATAGATTCTCTTAATAAAATTCAAATATGTATCAAAAATGGCCCAATCACTTCTGACAAAAGCTAATGTCGATCTAACAGACCATTTTTCTCTGGATTCAGGAAGAGAACATTTACACGAGAATTTTTAACATATATAGAAACAGGAAAAGCATCACATAGTGTCTCAGCAGAGAGCCTATACAAATACAATTTCTACTCATACGATATAAAGAGAGGTGTAATAATTGATGTAATAACGAGAATAAACGCCTCCAGCTTGGCTCCAAAACTCTGTTACGTTATCTTCCACCTCACCTCGGTGTAAAGTGAACACAGGCGTTCTAAGCTGGGATGATTTTACCCTGGTCGACGAAGTACCTTATCTTCGTTCAGGTTACTGAACACGAGCGAGAGTACTGGCAGTGCCCCTCCCCTCTCCCCTAAGGGAGGCAAGAAAAACCGTGAGACTAAGCGATCAGGCGATTACCGCGAAAAGAAAGCAGCAGAGTTTCAAGCGAGTCGTGACATATTTATTCGCGAGCAGCTGTTTCTGGACGTTCGTCGTTCGGACAATTCGTTCAGTTGTACCAAATCACCCAGCTATGGTGAAAATTAAATTGGCGAATACGAATTTTGTTTGGCGCCACATCTTACATTTTGATTATTTCTTACTCTTTCTTATTTGTTCTTCATTTAAAAGAAATTACTATTTATTAACATTCCGTTTTATTTTAATACAGCGACCAGACATTAAAACGACTCATGAGCCCGTGAAACGCAGAGCGTATAATTATAATAATAGGAACACGAAGGCTGGGCTTATGAGCTCCAACCGTCCGACGGCTACATGACTAATTCCTTGTCAAGGTAACCCGCCAACACAAAAGGTTGCAAAATTACACCAAGCAGAAACCGGTGAATAAAGAACCGCCTAGAGGTAAAGCCGACCCCAAGAGGACTTTGGGCGTCGGAAACGACAGATATGGTCGTACTTACAGTAATACTTTTTGTCTCAGCACTTGGGCTGCGTTTTTTTCCTTTTCTTTTTCAATTTTTATGAGCATATGGTGTATGTAGATGATTATTCAACCATGAAAGCAGTAGCATATTTAAAAACCACGTTTGGCACAAAAAAATGTGCTTAAGTTTGCAATTTACGACTGACAACCATATATTTTTCCGAGGATTAAAAGCAATAAATTAGATTTTACGATTTCCTTGGAATATGAATAATCCCCCAATGGAAGGGGCTCGCGACATGGTTACTGGTTTCAGTTAAATAGGGAGCGTCTCCTAACAATCATACGCTTTGTTTCCTACGTACTGGTGTAACCTCCTATCTCTTAAGCGTCCATCATAAAAAATTGTTGTATTAAATTTGTACTTTGACAAAATATTAAATTAATTTAAGAAAATCACAAGTTTTATTCAACGGTGACGAGCACCGATCACTTCGGATAGCCCAAAATTCATCAATTATACAACGCAAGACAGAAACCAAAACAAGATAACAACAACAGAAATAATAAGACGTATTACATTTCGTCGGCTTGCTGAAGATGGGATACACCGTGTGGAACCTGGAGTCAATGCAGGTAGACATAGTACTGATATTGAGGATGATATTTTGGCGGCGTTTCAAGCTGATCCACATACTAGCACGAGAAAAGTAGCACGAAATTTAAACATTTGTCATTGGAAGGTGTGGAATACAATGCACAAAAACAACAAGTACCCGTTTCATGGTACGGGTGTTCAAGGCCTTGAAGAGCGAGATCCTCAGAGTAGGATTCAGTTTTGTCGTTTTCTTCTCAACCCAGACATTGAAGATGCATGGTTCCTGAAGTCAATCTTGTGGACAGATGAAAGTAAATTTTCAAGGGAAGGCATTATTAATTTCCATAACCTTCATCTATGGGCTGAAAAACATAATAATCCACATTGGAAAACGCAAAAATCATTCCAAAAGAAATTCTCGGTCAATGTGTGGGCCGGAGTTATTGGCAAAATTTTGATTGGGCCTCATTTCTTACCAGATAATTTAAATGGAAATAATTATTTAGAATTCCTGCAAAATGATCTTCCAGAGCTTGTAGAGGAGTCTGGGGCCTTGATATTCGTTAGCGACCGAGAGCTCATTTTTCAACAAGATGGTTGTCCAGCGCATTGGACATTAAATGTACGGGAGCACTTAAACAATTGTTTCCCCAATAGCTGGATCGGCAGAGATGGGCCCATCCCTTGGCCCGCCCGTTCACCTGACCTGACTCCGCTTGACTTTTACGTGTGGGGTCGGGCTAAGGAGCTAGTATACACAAATGTGGAAATAAACACAAAAGAAGAATTAATTGACAGAATTAATTCAGCGTTCGCGACGATGAAAGTGGAAATGAAGTTAAAGATAACGACAACAGAAGTGAGAAGTCGGGCCCGTGCTTGTGTTAGAAACCGCGGCGGACATTTTGAACACGAAAAATAAATGACTTTCATTAAAATTTTGTTTTAATTACTTCGCCTATAAATTTTAATTTTCTCTCGCAATTTAGTTTGTAGATCTTAATTTCAATAATTTGCGGGCTATCCGCATAGTTGATACCTCAAAATAAAGAACAATGACCAGGCATATTTAATAAAATGTTTGAACTAAAAAAGCACAATCTAATTTTGTTTTTAAATGCCATCAAAAATCAGTTTTCTCTGATCTTAAAAGAAATGATTGACTTCAAATATCTGTAAAAAAAATATCTCTTAACACAGATACCTTAATCATGTTTTATTACACTGTTTACACATTAGTTTAATAAAATAAAATAAAAAATAATTGACTTTGGCTTCAAAATGGCCGATTATTAGCAAATAATGACATAACTTCGGATTTTTCTTCAAAAATCTTTAAAATTTTATAAAAAAAAAATAGTCGCACTTCGCCTAACATAAGTTCAGTTTAAATGGTTCTAAATAGTCTATACTAGCTCCTGTTTGCAGCTTTGCATCGACCTCCCAAACACCCTGTATATTTTGTTATTGTTGTGTAATATTTGTGAAGTTTTCAGATTTAGTTGTTTTTTTCTTTAGTTTTTTATTTTAATTCAAAGGACGTAGGTTTTTGTTCTATTTTTTCTTTAATTTAATTTTATTTTACGTAAGTTTGTATAAATGATGTTGATATGTATCAATCTTGATATCCTACGTGCCCTCGCGGATCTGTGAAAGGTGCCTACTGGAAACCAGCGCTACAACAGTAGCATGTGAGCTGAATAGGACACCTTATTTGGTCACAATATTCGGATAGGTAAAAATGTAATTTTTTTCTTTTGTTGAAATTTTGTTCAAATTTCTTTCATTCTTACTTTGTAACCATATCTTTTCAATTAACTATTAACCATTGACTGTTTGAAACTGAGTTTTCAAAGATTTATACCGTCAGTCATGGAAACTTGCGGAACAAAAGATGCGGGCTATTGACGCTCGACTACGACAGATAGATAGAAAACGATAGGTGATGTATACAATAGACAAAGCAGGAACCGACATAAGCTTGCGGCTCCTGCTTTGCGCTGCGCAAAAGTGCGTTAGTCGTTTGTGGGTTTGGGTATAAGATTCTACAATAAAATTTCGCAATCAATTTCAGCTTTGCCATTACAGCAGTTTAAAAACACTGTTAAAAAGAGGCTGATACAGAAAGCCTACTATACTCTTGAAGATTATTTAGAAGATAAGAATGTGAACGTTGTTTGTGCGATTCCGCTGCAATTAAACTTCTAAGTTGAAGTGCTAGAGATTCGCCTTCACGAGTCATGATAATAAAACAGCAGAACAAGATAAATTACCAAAATGACATTAATTAAAAGCTACTCCCACAGTATGACATATACACTTTAGCTGAAGATGGACGACATCAAATTAATACTTTGTTTGGCAAATTGCAGAATTTGTAGTAACTAAATCATTGGATCTATATCTACATAGCTTGTATTGTCTACAGTAATCTTCTTATACAACCTCACAATCAATTTGATCAACTATTCAACTAAATTAAAAATGTCTAAAAGATTGACTGTTCTACATGACTTGTACAACCTCGCAATTTGTTCAACATAACTTGTACAACCTCACAATTTGTTCAACATAACTTGTACAACCTCGCAATTTGTTCTAAATAACTTGTACAACCTTACAATTTGTTCTACATAACCAGTACAACCTCGGAATTTGTTCTACATAGTTTGTACAACCTCATAATTTGATATATTTTTTATTAATATATTAATTTTTATTTAAAATTGAAAATGTCTAAAAGATTGACCAGTTTCTTTTCGGTTTGGAGCAGTTTTCCGAATCAATAGTAGCTTCATTAATCATATTGTTCTACATGACTTGTACAACCTCGCAATTTGTTCTACATAACTTGTACAACCTCACAATTTGATATATTTTTTAATTTTTATTTAAAACTGAAAATGTCTTTATCTGCTATAACATATTACCATTCCAGTCGCTCCTACATATTTAAACGCACGGCACGGGCATATATTAGCTCGACTACTTAAATGCATCACGCGCACCATATTCGCACTTTAAATAATACTCGATGCATCGCGCTTCCATTTTTACATAACCTTTCTTCCTATCCGCTCCCGCTTCCATCTTAGTGCCATACTGTGGGCATAATCGCATCGTATCAACACCCCGAAGTCTGGAGACAAATCAGCAGCCTACAGATCGGTAAGTGGTATTGTTTATATTTATACTACTTGTTGATAGTTTTTAAAATGAACCCACAGTGCCGCCACGCATCCTCCATAATTAAGATCCCGCTGGTTAGTGGCTATTTACACGCCACGCCATTCGGTTTGGAGCAGTTTTCCGAACCAGTAGTAGCTTCATTAATCATATTGTTCTACATGACTTGTACAACCTCGCAATTTGTTCTACATAACTTGTACAACCTTACAATTTGTTCTACATAACTTGTACAACCTCATAATTTGATATATTTTTTTTATTAATATATTAATTTTTATTTAAAATTGAAAATGTCTCAAAGATTGACTAGTTTCTTTTTGGTTCTTTTCGGTTTGGAGCAGTTTTTCAAATCAATAGTAGCTTCATTAATCATACTGTTCTACATGACTTGTACAACCTCACAATTTGTTCTACATAACTTGTACAACCTCGCAATTTGTTCTACATAACTTGTACAACCTTACAATTTGTTCTACATAACTTGTACCTTACAATTTGTTCTACATAACTTGTACAACCTTACAATTTATTCTACATAACTTGTACAACCTTACAATTTGTTCTACATAACTTGTACAACCTTACAATTTGTTCTACATAACTTATACAACCTTACAATTTGTTCTACATAACTTGTACAACCTTACAATTTGTTCTACATAACTTGTACAAACTTACAATTTGTTCTACATAACTTGTACAACCTCACAATTTGATATATTTTTTATTAATATATTAATTTTATATAAAATTGAAAATGTTTAAAATATTGACCAGTTTCTTCTTGGTTTCCACAACATACCGAATCAGTTGTAGCTTTATTAATCATATTGACGATTCTTTTGATTTGATTTAACAGTAATTACATTTCATTAGATTTGTGGTAGTTAAATTTGACAACTATGATTATTTATTATTTTAAAATTAAAATTAGTATTCATATTTGTTTTAGTAAACCTATGAGTCAGACAGTTTATGAGGAAAAAAATAAGCAAAACTACAAGAAAACCAATAGTCAACTTCAAAAAGCCAGGGAATGTTTTAAGGCCTCTGAAAATAAGCATCACCCATATATTTATTTATTTATATTCTTTACTGCGTTTTTTTGTTTGTTATTGTTATTTATATTATATTATTTTTGTTGTTATTTATATTATTATGTTTTATTTTACTAGTGTAGAGTGTTGGCACAAATAAAATTGTTTTTCTTTCTTATTTAAAATGTAATTTCACTTGTACATTATTTAAGTGATAACATTGAAAGACAAGCAACCTTCCAATTATATAAATGACATTTTGTTTTATTTGTTTTTATATTCCTTTTTTAATTTATTTATTATTTATGAATTTTATAATTTGTATTATTTGTATTTATCATTTTATTCATCCCAGACAGTTAAAAAATGTCAGGGTAGTTTATTGTTTTTATTTTAGAGTGTTGAACACTTGAACAATTTTTTTTTAAACAAGAAACTGTATAGATCAAATGAATTAAATCAAAATGAATGACTGGCATGTTAAGTATGAAGAAACAAGTTTAGAATCACAAGACTTGCAGTGATAGCACTATCTATCAACAGACATCACATCAAAAGACCCAAATATAGCCTAACAACGTCGAAGTTGGAACAAGTCGAATCACGGCAGAAAAACATCATATGGTATTTAAATACCATGAAGAGACCAATATCTGATAGAAATCATCAGTTAAAGAACATAACTTTTCCTTTCAATGCATTCCTCACCTATCGCATTATTTTGTCCTTTCCGAGCTCAAAGGTTGGAAGGAATCCCTTATTGGGAAAGTCAGCCTTGTACAATTTTTATTTTATATATATTTCTATGTATTTTTTTTATTATTTTAAACAATAAGAAATTCAACAAACTTTTAAACTGTTAATTGAATCACCATGAATCAAATGTTATTACTCTTCTAGAAATTTCAAAATATTTATGACAATTTATTCACACTGACTGACAATATGATGTAAACTCAATTAATACCCAGGATACGGCTTCAGAAAGTTCGTAAATTTATGGGCTTTTGTATACATTTTTATAATAAAAATCCACAATCTATTTTGGACTTGCCTTTACAAAAGTTCAAATCAATTAAAAAGACACTTATTCATAAAGCTTATTATACTGTTGAGGACTATGTTGATGGTAAGAAAGCTTGGATTTAAACGACCAGCTACGCACTAGATTATATTGTAAATTTTTTAATGTTTTTAATTAAGCCATTATTGTAATACTCAATTTTGAAAAGAGTGATGTGTTTTTTGCTGGTTCTTCTCGGTAAGAGCACCTTTCCGAACCAGTCGTAGCGTCATTGTAATTTGACGAATTGAAAGTGATGGTAAAGGCCAATTTGAATAAAGAATTATTTGAATTTGAATTTATAATATACCACCGCTTTAATTGGTATCCCCTATTATTGTAATACTCAATTTTGAAAAGAGTGACATGTATTTAGCTGGTTTTTCTCAGTAAGAGCACCTTTCCGAACCAGTTGTAGTTTCATTGTAATTTGAAGATTCGAAAGTGCTTGTAAAAGCCAATTTGAATGAAAGAATTATTTGAATTAGTTCAAACATATAAGTGGAATGGGCTATCTCTGAAACATCGCCCCGGTTGTGTGCTTTACATGTTTCACCCAAAATCCTTAGTATATTTGTATCTTATTTTTATTGTTTTTATCTCAGATATGTATGTCTTGATACAAGACAGTAAATGTTTTGTGATATAGTCAACAAGAATATTTAGAAATGCAACTCTTCACATTTTTCTATTCTTTTATTTTCATTAATTGAAGTCAATCAATGGAGGTCGAGCAATTTCTTCTTCTAGAATTTAATCCATACATTTTTTCATGTTATGTCTTCAGTAAAACAAAACCCTTCATGTCACTCCAGTCCTGATCATCGTCTTTAGATTTTCCCACAAACTTAGCTTCATCGGGATAACAGTGTATTGATCTGTACAGCATCCTCGCCTGAAATAATAATATAGTATGGTTAAATAAAATCACGCTTTAAGCTACATAAAGTAAAATAATAATAATATATGGGACACTTACACACAAGGTCGTCCATCCCCAAAGTAAGTAACTTAATACTTGTGTTATGGACAGACAACTGGTGAATATATACTTATATAATTTTTAAATACATCCTTAAATACATTTGATTTAAAGAAAATGTTGGACCTCGGCGGGAATCGAACCCGCGACCCGCAGAGCCAGCAGGTCACTACCCACTGGGCCAACAGGCCAGCAATTGTATCATTACATCATCAGGAACCCTGCATATCCATGGATATGTGTAACCTACTATCTAAATGGAGCAGTATGATAGGTCTTTGCTCCAAACCTCTCCAAAAATGGAGTGAGGAGTCCTATGCCCAACAGTGGGATAGTAAATTTTCTTTGATTTTTAAATAATAACATAACAACATAAATACACCCAGTCTTTAGAAGCTAACATATAGTTAATGTTTGTCCTCAGCAGGAATCGAACCTGCAACCTTCAGAGCTGAAGACAGAGTTATAGCAAATTGATTGAATTTTCACTTTCCAAACCTCTCCAAAAATGAAGCGAGGAGCCCTATGCCCAACAGTGTGATAGTAACTTTTCTTTGATTTTTAAATAACTTAAAAACATAAATACATCCAGTCTTCAGAAGCTAACATATAATTAATGTTTGTCCTAAGCAGGAATCGAACCTGCATCCTTCAGAACTGAAGACAGGGTTATAGCAAATTGATTAATTTTTCAAACTTTGCACAGTAATTGCTAAAAAGCACTACTCAATAAACTAAAAATAATACTATTATAAGTTAAATATGGTAAATCATTTGCACAGAACTGTTTAGGTATTATCTAAGTAGTAAATTTAAGTAAATAATATTAAATAACTCTACTATCAATCATGTTGAGTTATGCAAGAGTTAACTTGGAAATGTATTATATTTAAGTACTTATATGATTTAGATTATCACACATTTCTTTAACTCAACCTATATTAAAAGCGCGTTTTATTAACAACAGTGCTTTCTTGAAACAAATTAATATTCAAAATATTCTTTATTCAAATAAACTTGTAAACAAGTGCTTTTGAATCGTCAACTCTACTGCTGGTTCGGAAAGCTGTACCTAGAAGAGAGCCAGCAACTAGTTACGTTTAGTCATTACTGTCTTGTACAGGGTCTAAGCAAGCTATATCCACACATTTTTGTCTTTTAAGTAATCCTCAACAGTATAGTAGGCTTTCTGTAACTAATATATTTCAATGCTACCTCTACATTCTTGATGTTACGAAAGAAAAATCCACAGAAAGAGCATATAGTTAATTTTGTACATAAATAGACTTAAAAGTGGATCATATTACAGTTTATTATTGTTTCTTTTATACCCTTTTCATCTAAAATTAAGATTCAACCGGCGTCACAAAATGGCGGACTCTGCGTTAAGGAAATTAAATTTTACCACCTACATTGAACAAAAGAACTAAGCAAAAAAATTGACGAATAATAGAGAGACAAACAATCACATATTTAACAAATAACACTTAGAAAGAGTCTGAAATGTATACACTAATTTAAATGGTAATAAAATTTTATAACGGAAAAGGATTCGATGGTACGCCATCTTTATATCACTTGATTACTTTCGTATAAAATACAGTGGCAAGTAGATGTAGTCGATTCTCGTGTTATTATTCTAATTAAGTCTACAATTTAAATAAAGTAAAGCAGCAATAGTGATCTAAATCTGTAACACCATCTAAGTATCTTAGTTATATATCATGGTTTTGAAAAATTCTTAATATAAAAGCTGTTTGAGTTACATACCTGAACATTCTTCAGTACTAATTGCCGAAAATAATATTAAAAGATGAAAAATAGTAACTTGGTTCGACCTCCCCGGCCTTCAGGTCAAATGCAAAAGAAAGATCAATGCCAAGATGGAGTCTCGCCGGAGCCGGATGATAGCGATGTGAAAAAATAATCGATTTGAAATCGAAAATAATCGAATAATCGTTTATTTTTTCTAAATAATCGATTTTTACTAATGGATTTTTAAAATAAAAAACTGATCTTTTAATAATAGATTATTTTAATGATCCTCTTTCTCTTTTTCTGTATTTTTTCTTGTTTTTTAAGATAACACATGCATTGTTGGATGAAACCAATGCAGGCATACTACATATTTTAATTGAATTTTACAAACAACGCTTCGTTATTATTTATTGGTAGTTTTCCACTTTAATTAGCCTTTATTGTAATTAATCATTAATATTAAAAAATAAAACTTATAAATTAGTCAGAAAAATCTTTATCAGATTATTTTAAAAGGAATAAAAATCGATTATTTATTACCGATTATCCCTACCGGATGATCATTAAAACGAGAGATGTAATTGTAATTGATTTTTAAATAATATATTTTGTTTTATAAAAAAACGATTTTTTAATAATCGATTATTTTAATCATCCTCTTTCTCTTTTTCACTCTTTTTTCTTTTTTGTTTTTTAGATTACATAATATGCATTGTTGGATGACACCAATGTAGCCAAACTACACATTTTAATAGAATTACACAAACAGCGCATCTGTTATTATTTATTGGTAGTTGTCTACTTTAATTAGCCTTTATTTTTATTAATTATTAATATTCGTAAAGGCAACTTTTTAAATAGAAAAAAAATCGTTAATTATTTATTGATTAGTTTGATACGAAATAATCGATTGTATAAAAATCGATTACGATAGTAAAATAGTTAAACGTAAACTTAAACGAGTGTACGCGACCCAGTGTTGCTAGTTAATTCATTTTTAATTTTATGGAACGCGAGATATTTTATTGAACAATTAACTTAATTTAATTTATTTCTGACCTTCCTTTAAGAATTGCCTTTAATAAACAGTTTAATATTATTTATCCACTTTTGAGGAGAATTATTGTTCACATATTATTATAGTAATATATATATATTTTCATATATATATATATATATATATATATATATATAACAAAGTCTTGAGATATTAATAATTAATTATAATAACAATAATAAATCTATGAATTAAAAAAAAGGATCTATTTAAGTAAAATAGTTATTTCATAATTTCATGCCCTCCATCTTCCGTTTTTAGTAGATATTCAAATAAAGCTATGATCTAATTTAAAAAACTACCACAGATTACAAAACGACCAAAGAATATCAAAAAATAACTTTTGAAAGTAAAATATTCGTATAATTTCTACCGTAAAGTACTTTTAAAAGTAGTTGTGATGACTTTTTTCTTTTTCAAACATTATTTATTCTAGTAAATACTTGATAAACTTCACATAAAAATATATTGTGCTACAGACAAATAACGTTATACATTTACTATCGTATAACAAGTGTTATAAATAACGTTACTACAACAGAAATACTCGTAAATAACGTTACGGTATATATTGATATTTTCGTTACTTTATATTACGTTATAAAATAGATATTTGTATTCAGGTGACAATCAATAATATCTACAAATTATCATTTCATCAGTTAATTAATAATTGTATAAGTATACATCATGATTATAAATAATAAAGAAAAACAAGAACATTTAACTATATTAGCTCACCTTATTTTACTTAAAAAATACAGCTATGATGTCCATTCATTATTGTCATAGATACATTGATATTCGAATAATTGATGGCAGTAGAAAAATAAAGAGTATTTTTAATAAAGCAAAGAGTAAAATGTCGAAGTAAATGAAATCTAATCTGGCAAGTTTATTAGTTTAAAACTGATAATTATTAATGAGACGAAAATAAAAGGTCGGAATCCGATTAAATATTTTTAATTTCACCAAAAAGTTAAAAGATATCACTTAAAATAAAAAATAATACAAATAGTAGGCATTTCTTCTTAAAGCGCCATCTATCCAGTAAGACCTGAAACAACAATGGAAATTGGTTCAAAGAATTTGAAGCAGATGATGCATTTACATAAGTTTTTATGTAATCAAAATTTTCAATTATAATTATAAATTTAAGTATAACCATATATTTGTTAACCTAAAACATAAAGAATTAGGATTTAACGTTACCGAACTTTTAATATTTTTTTTATTGAGTTTTAAGTGGTGACTTAAATAACAGAAATGTTCCATAAAGTTAGGTTCGTGTTTAAATTAGAAAACTTATTAATCATGGATATAAAAAAATAATTTTAACAATACTTTTACACAGTGGAATTGGAAAAATAAAGCTTATTTCAATAAATAATTTTAATATTAAATTAAAACATATATTGTTATTGTTTAATGACAAGAAAGCTGTGAATGTTTTATATAGACACAATTCTCGTTTTTGATCCATGAACTCCTCGAAAGAGTCAAACGGTGTTACCGCAGGGTTATCACAGTTTTTTTCTGATGCATACATATTTTAAAGGTGTGTTAAAACATGTTTATCACGGTGGGTGTCAATATCACGGTGGAGCGCTAATATCAATCACGATGGGCTCCAATAACACGTTGGGGTATTTATCACAAGTTAAGGTGGGTGACAAAATAATGGGTTCGGTTTTCCGAAATAAAAGAAATAGTTTGGGCGGAACTTCGTATACTATGTGTTGTCTAAAACAAAACTATTACACTACAAACATAAAACAGTGACTATAACTAACTTTAAACAACAATACCGAAATTTAACCGAAACGTTATACAAAATGAGACTAAAGACTTGTATCAACGCCTCCGCGCAGGCGTAGTCTGTCTCGAATTCAAAGATGTCTCCGTAAGGCGGGAACGATTAAACAACTCTGTACTAACCTAAATAACGTGCGGGCTTCCCCGAAATACTTGGGTTGCTACACATTTTATTAGATAATTAATAATTGTATAAGTTTTTATCATGATTATAAATAATAATAAAAAACAAGAATATTTAACTCTATATTAACTCACCTTATTTTACATAATTAATACAGCTATAGTGTCCATTCATCATTGTCATAGATACATTGATATTCGAATAATTGATGGCAGTAGAAAAATAAAGAGTATTTTTAATAAAGCAAAGAGTAAAATGTCTAAGTAAATGAAATCTAATCTGGCAAGTTTATTAGTTTAAAACTGATAATTATTAATGAGACGAAAATAAAAGGTCGGAATCCGATTAAATATTTTTAATTTCACCAAAAAGTTAAAAGATATCACTTAAAATAAAAAATAATACAAATAGTAGGCATTTCTTCTTAAAGCGCCATCTATCCAGTAACACCTGAAACAACAATGGAAATTGGTTCAAAGAATTTGAAGCAGATGATGCATTTACATAAGTTTTTATGTAATCAAAATTTTCACTTATAATTATAAATTTAAGTATAACCATATATTTGTTAACTTAAAACATAAAATAAAGAATTAGGATTTAACGTTATCGAACTTTTAATATATTATCTATTGAGTTTTATAATAGGTTGACGTAAATAACAAAAATCTTCTATAAAGTAAGGTTCGTGCTTAAATTAGAAAACATATTTATCAAGGATATAGAAAATTAATTTTAACAATACTTTTATGCTGAGGAATTGGAAAAATAAAGCTTATTTCAATAATTTTAAAATTAAATTAAAACATATTTGTATTGTTTAATGACAAGAAAGCTGTAAATGTTATATAAAGACATTCTGTAATTAATTGTAACAATAAAATACATAGGGAAAAATGTCAAAAGTAAATATGTATTATATGCTATGATAGCAGGAAATCTTCTTGGTATAGGGAGAGGGGAATTGTTTTTCTCCAAATTTAACGCGTGCGGGCCGCTGCTCTAATGCGGATTGGTAGGTTACACATATCCCCAGAAGTGTCTAGAGATATGCAGGTTTCCTCACGATGTTTTCCTTCACCGAAAAGCGTGTGATAAATTGCAATTATCAATTAGACACATAAGTTTTAACAGAAAATCTCATTGGTGTCTGCCCGGGTTCGGGAAGTTTTTTCCTATAGGTATATTTGGTCTTTCTTTTGCTTAACAAATATTACTGAAGCCTAACAAATAATATTGAACACATGTTTAATTGTTTTAATTAAAAACGTGTCATATATCGCGCGTGGGATTGGACATAACTATGGGTTTCTTATCTCCTTTGTCCTATTATTTCTATAGCTCCCACCATGGTCTATACCAGAGTCGATGTGCAAGTGGCGTTACTGCGAGGGGCTCGTACCCGCCACTCCGCTTGAGAGCAGCGCGGCGACCTCGCTGAGCGCCGTCAGCCGGTCCAGGGTGTGCTCCAGGTGGCTGAGGAACAGCTCGTTGAGAAGCGAGGAGTTGCTCATGCTGGAAGGGATCACATTATATATATATAGGTATATAATATATGGGACACTTACACACACGGTCCTCCGTTCCTGAAGTCATTATCATCATGATGCTCCTGCCCTTATCCCACTCTAAGTGGGGTCGGCACAACATGTTACAAACATGCTGTCACGTGATTTGGCTGCGTATTTACGACCGGCCGCCTGCCTGAGTTCAACTCAACTTACGTAACGTCTTTTACGACACCTCGGTAAGAAATGAGGTTGGTCTATTATACTCAGCCGGATACCACACGGTCGTCCGTCCCCCAAAGTAAGTAATTTACTTGTGTTATGGTTGACAGACAACTGGTGAATATATACATAATTAATGTATAGAAACCGGCTATACTCACGTCTTATTTTATCGGATAATCCCAACTAGTTCAGCCGTTCGGTCTTTAAAAGACATACAGACAAACATTCATTTTTATATAACTTAAAAATATAACATATCGAAGTAAACAATAATATTCTCATTAGCTTTGTAATATGGACCTCCGCAAAGTAACGCCTAATTATAAAATTAATAATATTTAATTTAGGTATTGCCCTATACATTAATATTTTCAAAATCATTATTATATGACTGCATTTAACATGTTTTAACAGCAAATCTAAAGTGCTTCGATAAAACATCTCTAAAGTAAAACTTTAATAGAAACTCTTTCAATTATAGATATAAATTAAAGTAAAGTATTACTTACGTCATTTGACACTGCACGCAGACACTTATCTAAAAGGAAAAAAAACTTTATTAATAATAAGTTGTTGATTGCACCATTTTTGTTTATGAAACGTATATTTTGTAAATATATATTTTAAGTTTATTATTTTGTATATTAACATTATGTCGTGAACTATTTGCTATGTCTATTAAAATAAAATTGAAAATAGAAATTATTACAATTTTAGCTTTGTCATTACAGCAGTTTAAAAACACTGTTAAAGAGTGGCTGATATTAAAAGCCTACTATACTGTTGTGGATTATTTAGACGATAAGAATGCGTGGATATAGCTACTGTCCGACCCTGTACAAGATAGTAATGATAAAATGTAAATTATAATAATTATATGTTGAAAAGAGTTTCTTGCTGGCTCTTCTCGGTAGGAACAGCTTTCCGAACCAGTAGCAGAGTTGATTTAAAAGCACTTGTTTACTGGAATCTATACTAATATATAAAGCTGAAGAGTTTGTATGTATGAACGCGCTAATCTCAGGAACTACTGGACCGCTTTGAAAAATTCTTACAGTGTAAGATAGTCCATTTATCGAGAAAGGCTATAGGCTATATAACATCACGCTAAGATGAATAGGAGAGGAGCAATAAAAAATATTACGAAAACGGCTAATTTAAATCCTTGCGTGCGCTAAGTAAACAGTGATAGTTATTCAAAAATTATGTATTACAAAATTGTTTCCCACTAAAAACTATAAATAAAAGTCTGCGACAGCATATGTGTAGCTTTTAAGGTTATCCCACTGTAACCCTTTTTTCTTATCCTATTCATCTTCCTGTTCTTATCCCACTCTAAGTGGGGTCGGCACAGCATGTTATAAACATGTTGTCATATGATTTGGCTGCGTTCTTACGACCGGCCGCCTGCCTGACGTCAACTTACCTCTGTCGTATTTTACGACACCTCGGTAAGAAATGAGGGTGGTCTATTTTACTCAGCTGGATACCACACGGCGGGTCGACTTACCTTAGTCGCCTTTTTTTTCTTTTCTTATATTACGGTTTTTATCTTTCCACGCGAGCGAAACCGCTGGCGATTGCTAGTAAAGAATAACATCTTCTTCTTCTTCTTCATCAACCGATGGACGTCCACTGCTGGACATAGGTCTCTTCATGGGATCTCATAACAAATTCTCAAGAATAACATCACTTACCAGTAACACAATCAGCATAACCAACGATTTGTCCCGACCCATGTTCGCTGAGTGACCGCAGCTCTAGTGACTCAGAAGCAATCCGCACAGCGTTATATATCCCGCACGTCCTTACAAATGCTAATATATAATATATTAATACAATAAACCGTAATGCTTTATTAATAACAATTACCATCACAGTACGGTGTCTTGAGACATATATTTGACCTAATTTTAATTTCTAAGCGTTTTTGAAGTTATACTTCTTTAGGCGCGTTATGAAAAAATGATGAGAAATTTTAAAATTAGTCACACAAAAGTAACAGTTACAGTCTCGAAACAAAGGCAACCACATTTATATAGTTCCGAAATGCTGTCTATCCGGCTTCGCACGAGTATAAAATATATAGCCCATGTCACTGAGTGAAAAAAATGATTAAAACCGATCCAGTAGTTTTGATTTATTCATCACTGCCCGTGGCCCGCACGCGTTAAATTTAGAGACAAACAATTCCCCTTTCCCTATACCAAGAAGATTTCCTGCTATATCTAATATCTAAATTCATATACTACATATTTACGTTTTACATTGTTCCCTATGTATTTTATTTTTAAAATAATTACAGAATGTCTTTATATACAACATCCATAGCTTTCTTATCATTAGACAATACAAACATGTTTTCTTTAGAGTTTACTCTTGAAAGAGCGACATATAGCTGCTAAATTCGAAGTGAGCTCCTCACAGCATTTTAAATCTGTTATTATCTTCGAAAATGTACACTTAAATAACATGCTGTAAACAGCCATATTGATCTGTATTAAATCAATGATGTATTTAAGGTACTTAATTGGATAAGGATTAATACTGTATTGTTTAAAATTGCTCCGAAAATAAGGCATTATTTTTGTAAAAAGAAAACGACAAAAAATGCTATTGTGGGTTATCCATAAGATATAGATATATACCATCCCGGACTTTTCTGTAGACCTTTTCAAGGTGTACAAATACTTAGTACATCATTTTGACAAATCTCGTAGAGTTCAGCCTGCGTTTGCAATGTTAGAGGAAAAATGTAATTATTTACGACATCACATTAGAAACCTCAAAGTACAGTATTTCTCTAATCCATATTGAATGTTATTATACATATAAACCTTACTCTATCTTTTAAAAAAAAACCGCATCAAAATCTGTTGCGTAGTTTTAAAGAAATAAGCATACATAGGGATATATGGACAAATAAAGAATGCGACTTTGTTTTATACTATGCACTGATTTATAAGGTATCCGGCTGAATAGAATAGACCATCCTCATTTCTTACCGGGGTGTCGCAAAATACGACTACGGTAAGTCGACCCCTCGTGATATATATGGCCGAGTAGAATAGACCACCCTATTTCTTACTGAGGTATCTTAAAATACGACTAAAGTAAGTCGACCCATCGTGTCCGGCTGCGTATACGTAGCCAAATCATGTGACAACATGTTTATAACATGGTGTGCAAACCCCATTTAAAGTGGGATAAGGAGGATCATATGTTATCTGTTTTATTATATAATCTATGTAATGCTTAATTTAGATCTTTTTAGATCTGATTTAAATAACTTTAGCCATGCCGTGAAACGATTGTTGAGATTGTGGTAGTGAATGTGTACAGTGTAGGGTTCTTGTAGAGTTATTTATAAAATATTGATTAAATATCATAATAAACAATATTAATATCATAATTAAGGATATAACTTAAAGTAAAAAAATTTGCAAAATAAATCAATTTTTCGTAAAAAAAAAACAAACACAAAAACAAAAAAAAAATCCATTATTAACAACAGTTTATTTTACTGTCTATTTGAAAAATTGTCTGTTTTAGTCTTAACTAACAAACAAACCGGACAAACGTTCTAAATAAATTATAATTAACTCATTTGAATAAGGATTAATATCGTGTTTGTTAAAACAACTTTGCAAAAAATGTATTATTCTAGAACTATTGGTTATCAAAACCATAAATATGGTTACAGTGGGTTAACCTTCACAGCTAGACATATGCTGTCGCGGACTTTTATTTAGAACTTTTAGAGGGGAACAATTTTGAATAACTTTCGCCATTTACTCAGCGCATGCAAAGA
Organism: Morpho helenor; assembly: GCA_029227775.1. Classification (NCBI taxonomy): domain Eukaryota; kingdom Metazoa; phylum Arthropoda; class Insecta; order Lepidoptera; family Nymphalidae; genus Morpho; species Morpho helenor. The sequence goes on along the minus strand of JARGCU010000007.1, from coordinate 9,576,459 downwards.
GTGCTGTAAATTTTTCCGTTTTAAGAAGAAAGAAAGAAATTTATTTATTTAAATTTATAAACAACTAGGAGTCCCGCCCCAGCTTCGCACGGTTATAAAGCATATAGCCTATGTCACTCAGTGATAATCACAGTATTTCTCTACTCCATATTGAATTTTATTATACATATAAACCTTCCTCTTCAATCACTCTATTTATTTAAAAAAAATCGCATCAAAATCTGTTGCGTAGTTTTAAAGATTTAAGCAAACATAGAGATATGAGGACAGACAGAGAAAGCGACATTGTTTTATACTATGTGGTAACTTTTATAGCTACTACTATTTTGATAATTGTCAAATTTTTACCATACTTACCCAAAGACTAAATTACGTTTAGCTGTCATTTATGTTTTGTTTTTCCATGTCATAGTCGTTTTTGTTGTACCACGTTTTATAGTGACTTGACGGGATAAAATAAATGCGGTCGAACGGGATAAAAAGTGTCCTATGTCCGTCTCCTGGTTCTAAGCAACCTCTCCACCAATTTTCAGCCAAATTTGTTCATCCGTTCTTGAGTTATAAATAGTGTAACTAAGACGAACTTTCTTTTATATATATAGATTTAATTTAATAAACAAATTTAATAAACAATTCCAACAAAAAGAAACAAACAAAATTACATTTTTACCTATATGGACTCATACGATACTTTACATGGTGTCCGATTGAGATGAAATTTCACATAGTGATCAAAATTAAAAAAATTTAAAATTCAAAATATTCTTTATTCAAATAAACTTGTAAACAAGTGCTTTTGAATCGTCAACTCTACTGCTGGTTCGGAAAGCTGTTCCTACCGAGAAGAGCCGGCGAGAAACTCGACGGTTGCTCTTTTGCAAAATAATATTCTTAATACTATTTACATTAAGTCGATACTGTCTTGTACGGGTTCAAAGAGAGCTATATCCACACATTCTTGTCGTCTAAATTTTAGTTAAGTTAATAGTGTTTTTAAACTGCTGTAATGGCAAAGCTAAGCTAAATTTGTAGTTCTCATTTCATCCCATTTGTCTGCTTTGTCTCAGTGAAAGTGGAACACTTCAATAAATTAATTAATTAATGTAGGTACAAATACCTACGTACCTAGTAGCCTTAGGGTTGGCACCTATATTTTGAAGAAAAATAGTATTTTTTATGTTAAATTAAAAAATATAGTACTTTTGAGAAATTCAGTAAAAAAATACTACACATCTATATTCAATCATTTTTATTTTTCCATGAGCTTTTTTGAAGTTTTTTCTTTTCTTTCTTCTTGGAAGGCGTGCAAGAAGCATCACCACTCTTGTGTGTCATATTTTTGTTGTAATTTCAATCCGATAGTAAATAGTCAAAAATAACCTCAATGTTCGTTCAGGTAGCATTAATTGACAAAGTGACGTTGACATTTGACAATGAAAAAGGAGTTAGTAAGAGTTATTAACTACCTAAGCCCCATACATATATGAATGAGTTTCGTTCAAATATTCCCTATGCAGCGCTGCTGGATATGTGCCTAGAGGGAGGCCTAAAAAGAGATGGTTGGATTGTGTGAAGTATGATATGCATATAAAAGGAGTGGCGCCAGAGTTGACGAAAGATAGGACAGAATGGAAGAGAAAAACATGTTGTGCCGACCCCACTTAGAGTGGGATAAGGACAGGATGATATATATTCCCTATGCAGCGCTGCGGGTGCGTTCTATTCACAGTTAATTCAAAAAAAGCGCGACAGTCAAATTAGCGATAAAATATAGTATTTTTCGTCCTATATTGTTTTTCTATAATATATAGTACAATTAACTAAAATATAATATGATACTATATAATATAGTACGGGTGGCAACCCTAAGTAGCCTTAATGTGAATGGATTTTGATGTAAAAGGAATAAACAATAAATAAAAATCTAATAATAAAAGTAACATTATTTATTGAGAAATAGTTTCCTTACGATTACTTTAACAATTATTTATATATTTTATGCACTAAAAATTTAGAGGGTAACTTGCGGAAAACAAGTCTTAACATGTTAGTGTTAACATCGAATAATGGGGGTGTTTAAAGCTGCAACTTTGACAGATAAGTTTTCAATTTTTACAAACTTTTCGTTAAATCATCTCTTACTGTTAATATATTTTGTTTTTATAAATTTTGCAAATAATATTCTCTGACACATTTATTAGTTACCGCCGTGTGGTATCCGGCTGAGTAGAATAGACCACCGTCATATCTTACATACGTGTCGTAAAAGGCGATTTAAGTACAATTAGGAGTTATAATATTCTAAGAATTAGGAGTTCTATCTGGCTGAGAAGAATAGACCACCGTCATATCTTATCGAGGTGTCGTGAAATGCGACTAAAATAAATCGACCAGGCGTGTGATATCCAGCTGAGAAGAATAGACCACCCTCATATCTTACCCAGGTGTTGTAAAAGGCGACTAAAGTAAATCAACGTAAGGCCGAGCGTAAAATACCTACCCAAATTGTGTTACATGTTTATAACATGATGTACCGACCCCACTTAGAGTGGGATATGGGCAGGAGGATGATTGTGGCATATTAATTAGTTACGTTATTTGCTAATTTCCTATCTTTGTCAGTGTTTAATTTCATGGTTTATGTATGGAAATCCATTACCATCTGATATCGGGTTAGCCCGACTTGATTGTAAAGAGGTCAAGATTCGTCCCGGATGGGGTCTTATATTCAGTCTAGGGATGTTAATAGGAGTAGAAAAAATCGATTAATAAATAATCGATTTTTATCCCTTTAAAAATAATCGATTTTAAAAAAATCGATTTTTTTACTATTTCAAAAGTTACCTTAAACTAAGTTATAAGTTAACTTAGACTACCAAGAAATAATATCAGATGCGCTGTTTCTGAATTGGTTTTCATCCAACGATGCATATCTAATTTTAAAAAACAAGAAAAAGAGTAAAAAAGAAAAAGGGATATCCAAAATAATCGATTTTTATAAAATCGATTTTTGTTGAAAAAATAATCGATTATTAAAAATCGATTATTTTTTCACATCGCTAATTCAGTCTAACCCAATATCAGTGATATATGTATAACCAGTACTATAAATACAGCTTACAATAATCCAAAAATTCAAATAGTTTAATGTCACTAATAATGGTGACAGAGAACATGTTTTTGTAACCCTCGCTAAATAAACAGCAGTGGCAGTGTGGTAGGCGGCAGTCGGTCGCCACTACCCGACCAGTCCCACGATGTCGACGATGGCGTTCAGTTTGTCGATGCAGTTCTCTATCTTGTTGACGAGCAGCGCGGCCAGCAGCGACGTGCCGTTGACCAGTCTGGAAGGGGTATAGGTTCGATTACTGCCTGTGCACTGATGAGAACGATAGTTTAACACCTGCTTTTACATCTACACTTATAATTCCCGTGACTTCGTTTCAGTCTGTTCCCAGTGAAAAGGACTGATTCTATATATTACCCCTATGTATTTATTTATTTATTCGGACCTCCAAATTATAATATTAAAACTGTATAAGCTTCAATTGTGCAAAATTTCATCAATATTGGTCCAGCGGATTAGACTCGAAAGCTTTATAGACAGACAGCCTTTTTTACCTATATTATTAAGTATATATCTTATAAACTCGATTGACAGTAACTTACTGGCATTCACCGGTGGAAATAATCTGTAACAAGAGAGAATATGTTAAAGACAAAGATAAATGTACATAATGATAAATTTTCAAATACAAGTAAACTGTAAACAAGTGCTTTTGAATCGTCAACTCTACTGCTGGTTCGGAAAGCTGTTCCTACCAAGAAGAGCCAGCAAGAAACTCGGCGGTTGCTCTTTTCAACATAATACTTATAACTATTTACATTAAGTCATTACTGTTTTATACAGGGTCTAAGCGAGATATATCCACACATTCTTGTCTTCTAAGTAATCCAATATAATATAAGGATTTTTAAAAAATTGATTATTTTCTATTTCAAACGTTGTCTTTTTTTATGTTAATAATTAATTACAATAACGGCTAATTAAAGAAATAATATCAGATGCGATATTGTGAAATTGGATTAAAACGTGTAGTTAGGCTAAATTGGTTTAAAACAATGCAAATCTAATCTTAAAACACAAGAAAAAGGGATACCTAAAATAATCGATTATTAAAAAATCTATTTTTGATGAAAAAATAATCGCTTATTAAAAATCGATTATTTAAAAAAAACGATTATTTTTCACATCGCTATCATAAACCTTCAACTTACAAGTTATAGAGGATGGAAGTGAATATAAAGTTATTGGCGCACATTACTTACCATCAGGAACACTGTCAGTAGAACTATAATTGCGGGCCTTGAAAACATACGACTCGGCGACGACATGTTCACGACGTGTTGCTCTGAGATGACTGGTGGCGATTCTTGTTGGAGTTGTATTTTATATAAACCGGTCGCTTTGTTCTGAAATACAAGCTGTAAACGCAATATTATACGTATAAAATTTACCACGTACAAACAATTATAAAAATTTATAAATTTTAAACTTATTAATCATTCATCATTCTCCTACCCTTATCCCACTCTAAGTGGGGTCGGCACAATATGTCTTCTTTTTCCATTCTCCTCTATCATTCGTCAACTCTGGTGCCACTCCTCTAACATGCATATCATTTTTCACACAATCCAACCATCTTTTTTTCGGCCTTCCTCTAGCCATACATCCATCCACATTCATATTTAAAACTCTTTTGGTCACATGATTTTCATCCCTCCTCATTACATGACCGTACCAACTTAGTCTCGCACTTCTCATCTTTTCTGTAATGGGGGCAACTTTCAGACTTCCCCTAACATACTCATTACGTAAACTTAAACTTATTAATATTCATAGTTAATGTATATAGACCAGCTATTTGACGATTCAAAAGTACTGTAAACAGTCCACTTGAATAAAGAATATTTTGAATTTGAATATATTCACATATTATTCTATCGGGTTAGCCCGACGGTTTCCACCGCGATAACTTCGTGTAAAGAGCTCATAAATAAGTGCCCCGGATGGATAGTCTGGCTAACCCGATAGAATAACACGTGATAATAGCCTCTATACATTAACTAAATATAAGAAATGTAAAAAAAAACGCCGTGTGGTATCCGGCTAAGTAGAATAGTACCACCCTCATATCTTACCGAGATGTCGTAAAAAACGAATTAGGGAAGTTGACGTCGGCAGGCGGCCGGTCGTACAAACGCAGTCAAATCAAGCATCATGTTATAACATGTTGTGCCGACCCCACTTAGAGTAGGATAAGGGCAGGAGGATGACGAAATGGAAAAAAAATTGTTGTCTGTTCCTGCTAATCGTCAAAAATTTCTCACAAAATTAATAATAATAACATTTTTGCTATTATAATAAGAAATTAATGTAATTTAGAGACCCACCAAATATAATTTCTCAACAATTGGTGTTATGCGAACATTTTAACTTGATAAAGAAGTTCGATAATATCCAGAATATGCTAAATATACTCCAGAATATGCTAAATATGCTCCAGAATATGCTAAATATGCTCCAGAATATGCTAAATATGCTCCAGAATATGGTGAATATGCTCCAGAATATGTTAAATATACTCCAGAATGAGCTAAATATTCCTGGAACACTTGATTTTCATGATACAATTTTTTCAAACGTTATTGAAAACTTCTTAAGCAGACAATGTTCATAAAGATTAACCAAGCATTTATTAACGTATATTGTCATGTATATCAATTATATTATTGTCTATCTGTTTGTTCAAAAACCTCGTTCTAGTTTTATTAACGCCGTACAAGTATATTGGAGCAAAACTAATGATCTATTATTTATTGAGAAGATATTTGATATGTTAACTAGTTTGTACATTATATTCTTTTATTGATGATATCTCAGAGGGTATTGTCTCGGTTCAGCTTCTAATTGATAAGAATGATGAATTTATACCGAGGCCGAATGTCTTATTGCTTACAGAGTGTAGTTCTAAAGGTACTAAATTGAATAGCATGTGCATCTCAGTAAGGAGACTTCGAGTATATTCTACTTACTTTTATAAGGAATGTTATTGTAATTAAAAATATTAGATGTTCATACCAACAAAATTTTCAGGACATTAATAAGCCCATATTCTTAAGTAATGTATAGTAATGCAATTATTAGAGCTCGAGTTGCATCTTTTTAGGACCGAATTAGAACTTCATCAAACTCTATTTTACAAAGAGTTAGCGATGGGATGCCTAGTGCTATCTTAAAATATTGGTTATATGTTCATCGTAGTAACAACAGGAAATAATTGTTAAGACGCCTAGGAATAGTTTCTCAGCAGTTAGCAATATAAGATATTTTATTTCCTTGTGTAAGTTATTTCATTTGCATTGTGTATTGGGTTTTTAATGCCTTTCAATAAAAATATTGTTATTATTATATAATTAAGGTAAGTTTTATGTCGTAGTGATATACTTTGGAATTTAAAGATGTTGGTACATTACCCCTATTGGTGGAATATTTTGGGTATTTAAATACTCTCCAACCTAATATAATATAGCTATGATGATTACTTTTAACAATAACATAATGAAAAGATCAACTAAGGATCTTCTTGCTAGATCTTCTCTGAGCAATTTTCCAAATTAGGAATAGAGTTGACGATTCCAAAGAGTTTGTTGACGAATTTTTCCTTAAAAAATAATATTTGGGTTTTGGAATATTTAAGCATTTTTTCTGGAGCTCAAAAGCAGTGACAATATTGATGTATCGGAACGGATTTCAACCCAAATTTTTCATGAGCTCTTTTGTAGTCAGTTTTTCTAGTCGAAAACCTGTTGAGTTTTCCAGATATCGTTTCGAGAGCATGAGCCTATTATAAAGACGTTGAGCTTAAAAGTGTTGACAATACTGATATATTGACAGATTTCATCCCTAATTTTGTGTGACATCTTTGTAGACGCTGGCTAGTCGAAAGCTTGCCCAGTTTCCCATTGTCTTCGCGAAGACAAGGTCCCAGATTTATGACGTCGGTTGGTCGTGGCTTCTTGCCACCCTTCCGTGGTATTGACTAATCCAAGTCATACCACCAGCCCTCCACTACACGTCGCCCTAAGCCGCGGTCCGACCTCACAGGAGGCCCCCTAAGACGACGTTCCCCATAGCTAGTAGAGCTTCATACAACAGCGTGATAACTAGTCACAGTCATACCACCAGCCCTCCACTACACGTCGCCCTAAGCCGCGGTCCGGCCTCACAGGAGGCACCCTTAGGACGACGTTCCCCATAGCTAGTAGAGCTTCATACAACAGCGTGATGACTAGTCACAGTCATACCACCAGCCCTCCACTACACGTCGCCCTAAGCCGCGGTCCGACCTCACAGGAGGCACCCTTAGGACGACGTTCCCCATAGCTAGTAGAGCTTCTGCGCTCTACTCTCCGCATTTCGCAACCTCTTCGATGCTTCTGTGAGCGCCCGTCTCGCCCGGTGAAGCTGTAAAAGCCGTTAGGGCTAACAGCATACAATTATATAAAGTAATAATAAAATTATTTTACTGTAATCCGCGATGAAGTAAATCGCAAAAATGACTTTGCGATTTTGTTCATGGAGTCTATCTCCTGATGATGCTTCTTATGATGATGATTATTGAGTTTGTGATAGTGAACGTATGTAGTGCTTGTGTATTGTGGTGGCGGTGGTGGAGGTTTGTGCATGTGAATTTACGAATCCTGCATATATCAGGTATGAAAACGGATTGTTCACTCTACATTTAGCATTATATACATTTTCTATTTTACTTCATCGCGGATTATAGCTCTATAATTTTATTATTACTTTTGTATTACGGATCTCCGCAAAGTAACGCCTAATTCTATAAATTAACTAAAAATGTTGCCGATAAAATGTCCAGTTTTCCCGGATATCGTTGCGAGATGTCGTGTCGCAGTCGTCCCACACACTCTCCCGGCGTCTCCCGAGGGTGCGCGGGGATAAAGCAGGATGTTCAGACTCCACTCTCCAGTAACATCGCGACGGTCGAGCCGCACGGCCGCGGACAGTGTCTTTTAGTGATACCCTTTTATTACGGTGAGTGACTATAATGAATTAAAACCACAATAATATTCAAGAAAACTACCCTTAAATCTACCCTGGTTCACCTATTTTAGTGTTTTCATACGAAAAACTAAAGAAAACGTACGTTTCTCTCTTATCATCTATTACATTGTTTTCAAAGGCCCATCCCATTGATTTCTTATACGAAAATATATCTGCAATAACATTACAATCAAATTGAGGTACTTTTTTCACTATTTTGTGGGTTTGGGTATAAAATTCTATAATAAAATTCCGCAATCAATTTTAGCTTTGCCATTACAGCAGTTTAAAAACACTGTGAAAGAGAGGCTGATACAAAAAGCCTACTATACTGTTGAGGATTATTTGGACGATAAGAATGCGTGGATATAGATATTGTTCGACCCTGTACAAGATAGTAAATAGTATTAAGTATTGTATATTTAAAAAAGGGTAACCGCCGAGTTTCTCGCTGGCTCTTCTCGGTAGGAGCAGCTTTCCGAACCAGCAGTAGAGTTGACGATTCAAAACCACTTGTTTACAAGTTTATTTGAATAAAGAATATTTTAATTTGAATTATTGATAGTCGTAAATATTTGTATCTTATCTTTATAGGTTTCATTAATTATATACTAGTTGTGTCAGAACTTTACCCGTGAAATCAGTGTCACAATTTTTTTCCCAAATTGAAATTTTGAACATAAAAGTTATTATTGTGTGTTAACTATAAGAGATAGAGACATGTTATCTTAGAGTTTATTATAGTGTTTTTGTAGATCTACAATTCTCTAGTACATTGCTTTGGTGTAGGTCTACTTATTTACGCGGTGCATGTGATTAAAGCTTCCATCAGACGAGCTTTTTACAACTGCAAGCACAATTCACATAAAACGGTAATGTACTATTATCCTAAATCTTCTGGAAGAATAGCGCTATCTTTTAGTAAAAACCGTACAAAAATCTGTGAAGTAGATTTTGAGAAAATTGTCTACATACAGACAGAAAGCTTTTGGAGGACTTTGTATTATAATAAGTATAGATAGATATAAATAAATTCACTAAAATCTTGTCATGTTAATGCTAAATGTTTAATAACATTTTTACTTATGTATGTTTATGTTTGAATGTTTGGTTATTAAAACAAACAAAAATAAGTGACTTTGCAAAGGTATTTATAATTACTTTGGGATAATACGCAGTAAAGCGCGATTTGGGGATTAATCTTCGCAAAGTAATGTTGATTCTATAAATTTTTGTACGTAATTTTTTCATGAAGACATACGCAAACAAGACATACGCAACGCCTTGAAATGTGTAGTGAATTGGCTACAGGAGAATGATTTACAGGTCAATTTATCTAAAACTAAATTAATGCAGTTCACTTCTAACTATTTAAAAAAAGATCCACTTAGTATCGAATACGGGAGTAACGAAATAAAAGAACCGGATAATTATAAGTTTTTAGGAATACTTTATGACAAAAACTGCAATTGGAAGGCACACGTTGACCATATATGTATGAGACTAGATAGATTTATATATGTTTTAAGACGTCTTGTACAGACGGTTTCTATAAATGCGGCACTAAGCGCATATCATGGATATGTATCGTCTGTGCTATCATATGGCTTAATTCTGTGGGGTAATTCGGTTGACGCTATTAGAGCTTTCCGACTTCAAAAGAAATGCATTCGGGCTATTTGTAATGTAGGACCTTTAGACAGCTGCAAACCACTATTTAAAAAGTTGGGTATATTACCCCTACCATGCATGTACATAAGGGACACATGCATATTTGTCAAAACATACCCTAAATACTTTCAACGTAAGTGTGATACTAATAGGTCAATTCGTTATCCTGATAAGATATTGGTAAACAAGTGTTGTAGTGCTTTATACAAAAAAAATGCATATTACATGGCCATACAAATATATAATAAGTTACCAACAGACCTTCGAAAGCTAACTTCAAAAGTGTTAAAGACAAAACTTAAGGTATGGCTGTTGGACAAAATCTATTATGATATTAAAGAATATCTAAATTAATAGTATTATAAAGTTACTACATGTATCACAAGACGTATCACACCTACCACCACAACCTGAATTTTATTGTATTGCTACTTATAAATCATTTCTTAAATTTATTATTCTTTATAACCAACACATGACATACATTTTATATCATTGACATACCTATTTTATAACAATTTTTTGAATTTAATTTTGACATGTTGTAATTAGATAATTTTATTGTGAGCTTTATTTTATTGACATAATGTAACTAAAATCTTAAATATAATTGAAATCAAAATTTGCATGCTGTGTAACAGTAGAATATGTTTGTGCCTTTTAAAATGACAACATCTCTGTATATAACTCATATTCTTGCAAATAAAGGATTATTATTATTATTATTATTATTTATCCTTTTTTTTTTCTCTCGTCAAACGAGGGAGTTTATCAGAATTCTCGCGGGCTTTTGACCAAGCGAAAAACTGAGCAATATTAGGTTATTGATTTAAAGAAAGGAATTTCCGAACAATACGGCATGTATTTAAAATGACTGCTTTTTGTAGTTTTATGTATGTGTTTCTGTTAATGTTGAGTGTTTCAAGACTGTTAAAGAGAGCATGAGGTATGACGCCTGTAGTGGATAATGTAATTGGGACAGTTCTAACTGTATCTGCCTTCCATTGAGTTTTAAGCTCTATTGCTAGATCAGTGTATTTAGTGATTTTATCACTGTATGTAGAAATAAGGTTATGTGTGTTAGGAATAGCAATATCTATGAGGTAAATTATTTTATTTTGTTTGTCATGTAGAGTGATGTCGGGTCTATTACAATGTATAGTTTTGTCGGTAATTATGGTTCTGTCCCAATAAAGTTTGTATGTAGAAGAGTCGTGTATTATTTCAGGTTTATATTTGTAATAAGGTATTTTCTCTTCTATAAATTTGTATTTGTGTGCTAGATACTGGTGAATTATAGCCGCAACTTGGTCGTGGCGGTGTTTGTAATCAGTCTGTGCTATAGCTCTACAAGCTCCGGTTATATGTTGGATTGTTTCAGAATTAGACTGACAATGCCGACATAAATCTGACTGAAGGGTGCTATCACGAATTATATACTTCCTATAATTGCGTGTATCAATTATTTGATCTTGTATAGCTAGTATAAACCCTTCAGTTTCGGGAAACAGTTCACCTGATTTGAGCCATGCGTTCGACGCTATTTTGTCGACATTCGGGTCTATCAAATCACGGCGATGTCTACCATGAAGAGGTTTCTGTAGCCAAGTACCGAGTTTTTCAGATTCTGATATAAAACCTTCATTGTTTTGAGTGTTGTGATCGTTTAAGTTTAGTGGTGTCAATTTTAAATCTGATCGAACGATTGCTTTGTGAAGTTCAGATCTCTCTGCTTTTTTATGGAAGTATTTACGTAAGGTTGTAATTTGTTTACTGTGTAAGTTAGTAATGTCTATGATGCCTCTGCCTCCCTCTGCATTCGGCAAAGTAAGTCTTTCAACGCACGCTCTCGGGTGGTGTTTTCGGTATTTGGTCATGTGGGTGTTAATCATGCGTTGTAAATTAATAAGATTTGTTTTTGACCACTGTATTATTCCGAACGAGTAGGTTAAAATAGGAATAGCGTATGTGTTAATAGCTTTTATAGTGTTTTTTGCATTAAGGTGTGTGTTAAATATTTTGTGTAATCGTGCTTTAAATTTTTGCTCTAAACTTGATTTTGTGTATTTCTGGTGTATCTGTCTGGATTGCTGGTATCCCAGGTATTTGTAGCCACAACCGACATCCATTGGTTCTACTTGTTCGTCATTATTAAGTTGGTACGAATTTTTTTCTACCTTCCCATTTTTTATTGAAAGAATTTTACATTTATCCACGCCAAATTCCATATGGATGTCGGAAGAGAACGATTGAGTAATATCTGCAAGGTGTTGTATTTCCAAAAGATTGCTTCCATATAGCTTAATGTCGTCTATATACATCAAGTGCGAAAGTGTATAGTCTGTATTTCCGTAGGTGATTTTAAAACCATTTTTGCTGTTATTCAATAGATTAGAAAGAGGATTTAAAGCAAGACAGAACCAAAGTGGGCTTAAGGAATCTCCTTGAAAAATACCTCTGCGAATTGGTATAGATTCCGTTTCCAAGAAGGTATCCCCTACCCTTAGTTTCAGAACTGTCTTCCATTTGGTCATGGTATTTTCTAAAAATTGCGAGATTAAAGGGTGAACTTTGTAATGTTTGAGAATATATGTAAGCCAGGTGTGAGGTACTGAGTCGAAAGCTTTTTTAAAATCGATATACATTGTGTATATGTCATGCTTATTGACCAGTGCCTGTTTAGAAACTATCGAATCAATAGTAAGTTGTTCTTTACAACCTTGACTGTATCGCCTACATCCCTTTTGTTGTTCGGATAATATGTTATTGGTGTTATACACTGTCCATTATATTAACCATCTTTTGACAGATTGACGATAGTGATGTCCTAAAGATTCTCGTATGCGATACCATTCCGATTATAGTACCTACTATCATTAATCGAATTACGTACCTAAGTAATTCGATTAATGATAACCTACGTAAACTAGATTACTACTTGAGAAAAGAAATTCCAACTTTGAGAAAACTTATTGTTTCTTTGAAAAGAAGTGGTCTATTTCATGGTGAAAAATCTTCTTTGGTCAAAGTTTTGAACACAATTGGCTTTTCATATAAAAAGTTAAATAAAAGAAAATTATTAATGGAACGCACAGATATAGCTATAGCACGTTGTGATTTTTTAAGAGAGGCAAAGAAAATACAAGATTGGGCAAATATTGTTTTCACGGATGAAACATGGCTCAACGCTAACCACACACTATCTCGTTTCTGGACTGATGATACTGCTGATTCCACTTCCTCAGTACCAATGGGAAAAGGTGAGCGCCTAATCATTTGCCATGCAGGTACAGCAAAAGGATTTGTACAAGACGCACTGTTGGCATTTAAATCGAAGAAATCAAATGACTACCACGAAGAGATGAATGCAAATGTGTATGAAGAGTGGTTCAAAAAAATGCTCATTTCATTGGAAGAACCATCAATAATTTTTATTGATAATGCGCCCTACCACTCCCGTCAAATTGACAAAATGCCAACACAGGCTAATAAAAAGCATGAAATAATTAATTGGCTTCGGGACAATGGAGAAAATGTGGACGACTCAATGTTAAAAGTTGAATTAATAAAAATATTAAAAACCAAAAAGAGAGCAAAACGCTATGTAATCAATGAAATGGCAGCAGAATATGGCCATACTGTTCTTCGGATTCCTCCATACCACTGCCAGTACAACGCAATAGAACTTATATGGGCACAAGTAAAAGGGCATGCTGCGAGATGCAATACAAGCCCCCCATTCACAGCGAATAAAATGTTGCAATTGTTAAAAAATGCTTGCACCCACGTAACGGCCGAGAACTGGGCAAGTGTGGTGGAAAGAACTAAAAGAGTAATATTCTCTGATTGGGAACGTGATATTGCGTTTGATAATATATTATCTACACAAGAGCTAATAATAACTGCTACTGAAGACTCCTCATCGGAGGAGTCTAGTGTTGATTATCATTCCGACGACTCGTGCTAATAAAATAAATTAAAATATCCTGATTGTTTTATTTGTATTCATGTATTAACTAAGAAGAAAGTAAAACTTTATATAATGTTATTAAATGTCTTTTACTACTCGTAACATCGATTTCTACCGATTATTTTTAATCTGTGGCATAATCGTAGTAACCCATTATGTGTGACATCACTAAGTGGGCGGTACCCATCCATAAAGTACAAATATTATTTGTATGATATTTGTACGTAAGCAATACAAAACTTAATGAGCGTGAGCTGTCAAAAGACTGATAATATGATGGACGCAGTATAATATGTTTATAGATGAGTTCATTTATACATGAAGTGATTATCTTGTATATATTTTGCAAACAGGTAATGGGTCTATATTTAGCGGGATTTTTAGGATCGGTTTTGTCTTTAGGCAACATGTAGGTGGTGCCTATAGTAACATAATCTGGCATGGATCCAGGCGCTCTGATGAAATTATTAATGTGCTTAAGTATAATTGGATGTAAATATGTGAACTTTTTGTACCAATAATTATGTATATTATCTGAACCTGTTGCTTTCCAATTGTGAAGTTTACCTATTACAAGTTCGAAAGTCTCTAAATCTACTTTATCAAATTCCATATCAGGTGTGTCTTGAAGTGTTTGCTTTTGGCTATCGATCCATTCAGATTGTGTGTGTTCTTTAGGCGTGCCCCAGATACCAGCCCAAAACTCCTTTAAATTCTCTGGGTCAGGGGTTTCCAGAGCAACCTTCCTATCCTGTTCTTCATTAAGAGATCGGTAGAAGAGCTTTTCATTGTTGCTAAACATTGAATTTTGAGTTTTTCTTTTTGTAGTTAATTTATAGCGCCGAAGACGACTTGCAAGAGCACTGAGTTTTTGTTTTAACGTATCTAAGAAATGTGATAAGTTAATGTTTTGTCCTTCATGTTGTGAATGTATTTTATATTTTAGTCTTATTTCTTCTATTCTCTTTATCAGTTTATTACTTCTATTACCTTTAATAAATTCTGAGAGCCTAGCAATGTTTGCTCTAATATCTAGTACACGCCTTTCTAGACGTTTTTGCCAAGGAGGAGCTCGATCCCTAGAAGTATAATTTTGATTGAAAGATTTTGTCGTATCCATGTTATCAATGTCTTTAACTTTACCCCCGTTATGAATTATAGACGTACATGCCGCACAGTAAATTGCTGTCTGTGTCTCTTCAAAACTCGATTGCAATGTTATGTGTTTAGATAGTAACTTGTTATTGATGAATTGAACTATTTTAGCAAACTTCTGAGATGGTTTTTGTCTAGGTAATGAAGGACGTGACGTCGGTTCAGTAGTTTTAAAATACGCCATAGCTTTTTCAAAGGTTGTTTCTATTTCTTCTCGAGGCAAATTACTTTCACATTCTAAGACTGTATTTGGTTGTATTTCTGTAATCATATCTATTTGTGTAAATGTAGTATTGGGTTCATCGTATCCTGTTTGTACATTTACATCTGTCAAATTGTTTTGAACATTATGACTTTTTGCTTGAATAGAGATTTCTGGCACATGAGTGTTATTACTCTCCAATTCAATAGAGATTTCTTGTTGTATTTGTTGTAACCTATCATCTGAAACTAGTTTATTGTTTATTATAACACGGCGTTGATCAGCAATTCTTTGTTCGGAAATGTGTGAAAGGTGTGGATACTGGTCAATAAAAGCGGAATGCAACGGTTTTCTGTAAGCAGTCTTGTTCGTGTTTAAAAGAGTAATTTTGTAGTACGCCCGCATAATTGTCTCATTCATAGCATTTGACCACCTCATTCTTCGGTTTGTACTTTGTGTGTCAGTTGTTTGTGATGTGATAGTTTCAAGTGTTAATTGTTGTAATTCTGATTCGACATCTCTTCGTATCTCCTGAATTTTTTCAGGAGGTAATAAGTTTTTATTAATAATAGCCCTTCGTTGGTCACCTATTCGTTGCCGGCTAACCTGCACCTCTGGATATTGTTCGGAAAATCGTTTGTGTAGTTCTTCTAAATACGATCTAGTGTCAGTTTCGAGTGAAGTTATTATGAAATATTCGCGCAGAATGTAGGTGTTCATATCAATTGTCCATTTCATGCGCTTACGAGGAACGGTTTTTGTGGGTACAGGAATATTGGCACTCGCCTCCTGTACAACATCATCAACCGTTGAAAAAGTGCTTAAATCAGAGTCCATTATGCCTGCATTGGTTGTCTGACAGTTAATGGATCCCACCCGGAGATTCATCTTGCCCCTAGTTACGCAAGGTTTCTGCCTACTGTCATCAGCATCCTCCCTGGAACTGCCGGGCACTTGGGGACAATGTAAAGTTTTTCTATTCATGGTTTTTTTTTTGACATATGTAAACTCACTACGCGAGTCCAAAACGTGTGAGTATGCAGTAAGCTATCTAACTAAGCCTATGGGCGCCGCCTTTGGTAATACATTTGCTAACCACTCATCCGCCGCCGCCCGTAACCCGCATCCTGCATTGATACTGGGTGTCCCACTCAAGCCTCAGCAAGACGTCCACGTCTTAGAGCCCTAATGTGGCCGTACAGATACACCGTTGACTTCAACCCCTCACCTTCACCCCATTCAACCCAATCAAATCTCCTCTCCCACGCCTCCCCTCACTTCCTATTTTCCCTTACACACCCATTCCAACTTCCCCCCAAACTTCTCACTTACCCCTTCCAACTCCCCTCCCCAACCCCCCTCTTACTTCTTCCAACTCCCTCCCTTATCCCTTCCCCTCCCCCCTTCAGAGCCACGTTAGCCGCACCAGTAATTTTTCAATTGCGTTGTCCGCCCCCTACGTGATCAGATGTTCGATCAGGACGTGTGGTTGTTTTAGGGGGCTTATTATTATTATTATTATGAAAGATAAGTGCACTAGTATTTGACCATGACCATGTTCTAGTAGTTGACCGTTTTGTATGAAATTTTAAATAGCTAATAAGTAAATAATAATAAAATCGAGTCGCGTGTCGTTTCGAGGCGACAAAAGCCGGTAAAAATGTCTGCAATAACAACTGGAGCATCCAACTGATGTTAGGAATTTACTTTATTATTCCGCGGTGCTCTTGGAATGTGACTATTACTGAAGCTAAACGGGTGAAATTTAACTGAAAATCATCTGTTCTTTTCATATCTTTTGTTATTAGTGGTAGTAAAGTAACGGCCTGTTACTATCCCACTGCTGAGAATAGGCCTCCTCTCAACGTTTCTGGAGAGGTTTGGAGCTAAGACCTACCACGCTGCTCCAATGCGGATTGGTAGGTTACACATATCCCAAGAATTCTCTAGAAATATACAGGTTTCCTCACGATGTTTCCTCACGATGTTTCCTCCCCAAGGTTAGAAAGTTCTGTTATGACAATGACTTCCGCTTTGTATTTTATAGCAACACAGTCTTGAAACAAGAGTATCGCGTCCTTTTTATTAAAATGGTGGCAACACTGTGCCGTTGTTGTTTCCGGTGGAGTCTTCCTATTGATAAAACGTTTCAGTGACAGTCAGTCTTTGTTCGTCATTCAAGAGAAGTGCATCTCGGAACGGGACTTGTGGTATTCCTATTATATCGTGTTATTGTAGAAAGTGCGCTAACAATTAATTTTGTCATCTTTTCAAATTAATGCGAAATTCTTCCAAATGTTGAATAAGGTGTGAATGTCGTAACTAACTCGCTGTATGTCCCGGTAACTCGATATTCCGAGGCCGCCCCGGGATCATCTAATTTACTGCTAACTCGAAGCCTTTTGGTACACGGCTCGGATGCTGGCTCTCTATACCTAGACTTATCAAATCAAATCTCCAAATAAGGTTTTTCAACATTCAGATCGCCAATCTATACTAATATATAAAGCTGAAGAGTTTGTTTATTTGAACCGCTAATCTCAGGAACTACTGGACCGATATGAAAAATTCTATGCGTGTAATATAGTCCATAGGCTATATACTGTCACGCTAAAATGAATAGGAGAGGAGCAGCAATAAAAAATAGTACAAAAACTGCAAAACTTAAAGCTTTCCTTGCGTGCGTTAAGTAAACGATGTTATTAAAAAATCATGTATTACAAAATAGTTCCCCTCTAAAAGTTCTAAATAAAAGTCCGCAACAGCATATATCTAGTTTTCAAGGTTAACCCACTTTAACTATTTTTATGGTTATCAAAATACTATATTACTGTTTGTTTAGTCAAGTTTAATAACTTCGAATTATTTACTTTAAGTCTTCTTACCATATAGCTATAATATCCTATTCACTTGTTAAGTAAGTAACGGCCTGTTACTATCCCACTGCTGGGCATAGGCCTCCTCTCTCCGTTTTTGGTGAGAAGGATTGGAGCTAAGACCTACCACGCTGCTCTAATGCCGATTGGTAGGTTACACATATCCCCAGAATTCTCTAGAGATATGCAGGTTTCCTCACGATGTTTTCCTTCACCGAAAAGCGTGTGATAAATTGCAATTATCAATTAGACACATAAGTTTTTACTAGAAAACTCATTGGTGCCTGCCTGGGGTTTGAACCCTAGACATCCTCGAAAGAGGCGGACTGTATTACCGCTGGGCTACCACAGCTTATATTTTTATGCTACTTACTTGTTATTGCTGAATAATTTTAAACTGCGAGTATGTTTCAAAGAGATAAAAGTTTAATTTGTATTTCAAATACACTTAATAACAAGAAACTGAACTAAAGTCGGTCTTATCAAAATGAATCAGTAGAAATTTACGCGAACTTTGATATAAAATGTGTTAACAAACAACAAACAACAAATACACTTTATTGCACACAGAAAAATATTAAATAAAATACAAAAAAAAGGTTAAAAAAAGCATAGTAAATGAGTCTATGTACAACAGGTTTTAATATTATAAATGCGAAAGTCTGTCTGTTACGTTTTCACAGCTCTCTGTACTGATATAGACAATATTTTACAAAATTAAAACTTATACAATAGGTTAACATATAGGACTTTAAAAAGTTTTTCTTTCTTTCAGTTTCGGTTTTTTTTTCTTTCAGAGACAAAACACATATGGTAATATTGAGAGTACTTAAATGCTTTAGATGACGGGAAGGCAGTCACTGTTACCGCTATTATCGTATATATCGCACGCTTAATATTAAAGTGACTGAATTCAAAAAAGTTGTTTTGTGCCAAATAGCAATATTGTTAAAGGAACCCTGTTAACTTGAAATAACAAGAAACGCCGTGTAGTATCCGGCGGAATAGAATAGTACCACCCTCATTTATTACCGAGGAGTCGTAAAAGGCGACTATGGTAAGTTTACCCACCGTGTGGTATCCGGTTAAGTAGAATAGACTACCCTCTTTGTTACCGACGTGTCATAAAATACGACTATGGTAAATCGATGTCAGGCAAGCGGCCGGTCGTAAAATACGTAGCCAAATCATGTGACAACATGTTTATAATATGTGTCGACCCCACTTAGAGTGGGATAAGGACAGGAAGATGATAAACTTGAAATAACAAGAAAACACTTGTTTTTTGTAGTGTGATAGCTTAGATGCATTGAAATAAGGATTACAATGTATCTAACTGCATTAAGATTAATTTTGGATTGGGTCACTTTAATACTAAGCGATATAACAGAAGTAGTTCACGCATGTTGTCAAACGGAGTTAATTCCAGATAGCTGAGTCAGCGAAAAGGGACAAACGGAGACCCTCCCCCCCACCGACCGTTTCATTATCTCCCCCCGGAGATTTAATCTCGCTCACTTACTGCGACATGTTGGAGGATTTATTTTTTTGTCTCTCGGGGAGATTTGATAGATTCTTGGTTAATTTACATCATGTTTGTGCGCTTCAAACTAGAAAACTAGTAAAGTGAAAAAGGCTTTTGAAAAGAAGTTTTTCCGAAATTAAAAAAAATGCCGTTTTATCCCTGTTTAAAGGAACTAAAAAACTTTTACAAAATTATTAGAAATAGAAAGGTTAATTTCGGCGTCATTTATAAAGTTATGATAGCTTATTTGGAGTGCGGGCGATCTCAAATTGTTATACTTGATACCAGGATTGATTTCACATTCCGATTATTTGGAGCTGATTTTGAATTTATAGAATTAGGCGTTACTTTGCGGATAATTTGGAAACGATGTCGTCAGATATTTTATGACAGTATTCCAAATTTTGCACATCTGTCACAAAAACTTAAAACTGAATACCTTAGAGCAGCTGCAAATAAAAAAACAACAACGGCACACTAATTAACGAACAAATAAACGTTACGAGTTCCAGTTTGCTCCAAAAAACAAAGACAAAGTAAAGTAAATGGTAATAGTAATGGGTTATCGCAACTATTTATAAACATTTTGCAAAGAGCAACCGCCGCAAAGAGTTTCTCGCTGCCTCTTCTCGGTAGGAACAGCTTTCCGAACCAGAAGTAGAGTTGACGATTCAAAAGCACTTGTTAACAAGTTTATTTGAATAAAGAATATTTTGAATTTCGTATTTTAGTACTATTGTTTTAACAACGATAACATCCATGTTATCGAGTACCCGGAAAAAGTTATAAAAGTGTATCGCCGGGACATGTCCCCAGGGAGCGGTACCGGGGGACACATCCCGATAGTGGGGGCGGGGAGGGGGGTGGGTCATTTCACTGGCGGATGACATTGGTTTCATTGTTACAGCCTCCGAGGGGAAGTTATTTGATCAGATATTAAGATTCACGAATACTGAGATGAAATAATTTTTGTTTATTGACTTTTATAGAAAGTCTTTTAGAAAGGTAATATCCTTGGAAGATATAAAATATAAATAAATAAATATATGGGACACTTACACACGGTCGTCCTTCCCCAAAGTAACTTAATACTTGTGTTATGGACAGACAACTGGTGAATATATTATACTTATATATATTTTTAAATACATACTTAAATACCACCCAGTAAATAATCGATTTTAGAAAATTCGATTATTTTGTTACGAAATAATCGATTTTTTAAAAATCGATTATTTCTGACTTTTTCAAAAGTTGTCTTTTTAATATAATATTTAATTAATTATTTAATTACAATAAAGGCTAACTAAAGTGCACAACTACCAAGAAATAATATCAGATGCGCTGTTTGTGAAATTGGATTACAATGTGTAGTTTGGCTAAATTGGTTTCATCCAATGGATATCTAATCTTAATAAAACAAGAAAAACAGTAAAAAAAGAAGGAATACCTTAAATAATCGACTTTCAAAAAATCGATATTTGATGAAAAAATAATCGATTATTAGAAATCGATTATTTTGAAAAAACAATCGATTATTTCAAAATCGATAATTTTGAAAAAATAATCGATTATTTTAAAAATCGATTATTTTTTCACATCGCTACAAACAGCCCAGAGGCCACGCACAGCAAACACCCTTGAGTGTGGAAAGCTTTTCATCAATGCTTGATTTAATCCTCATGACATCTCCACCCGCTGGACATTTAGGGGAGTCCTACACACTGTAATAACACCATAAAACCCATACATATAGAGTCATATTCACCATAGCATTCACTACGATAGTAAACTAAAAATATATTCGTGTTTTGAATTGGAGAAATAACCAATGAATGAACATATTAATTGGGAAAATCTGTCTTTATTTCATGACTTATACGCTCGAACAATGTCGATGGAATTTGTTATAATTAAAATTGGATAACATATTGACTAAAAACATTGTTGTTTCTCCAGATAAAAGATAATTCAAAAGTTAATAATTGAGGGTATTTCAATATCTAAAAGTCAGTTTTAAAATTACAGGCACGGGGCGAGTCTGTAGTGGAGTTGGCCTGTTTTACAAGTTACCAATAAACTGTCAGTTAGTTTATTCGGAACATATCTGACACATATCTCGGAATATTGCGTTTCTCAGGTTTCTGATAGGCTTATTAAGTACTTAAAGTCCCTAATAAGTTAACAGGTAGATCATGTCGCTGTTATTTTGTTTATTTGCTGGATAGCAAATACATATTTCAAAATGGCTGCGATTTTATTTTTTTCAAATTTTTCACCTTATAGAGACATTTATCTGTTACTTAGTTTTTTGTCGGTTAACCATTCGACACTTTATAAGTAACTTGTGAAAATGGCCCTTAAATTAAAGGCCGGATGAAGGCTTTAATGGAAAGAAAAAATGAAAATTGTGAGGAGAATAAGAAAAACAATTCCTTTTCTTCCCTCATACAAACTGACCGTTACTAAAGTTTGTAAATTATACTTATTATTTAGTTAAGTTTAGTTGAGTTGTTTTGAAACGGTACGAAATTAGGCTCAACTTAATATTAATAGAAACAATTAACAATCTATATAAAGCTGAAGAGTTTGTTTGTTTGTGTGTTCGATTGTTTGAACGCGCTAATGTGAGGATTGATTTAAAAATTATTTTTGTGTAAGGTAGTCCATTTATCGAAGGCTATATATAGGCTATACATCTCGCTAAAATAATTAGGAGAGGAACAGCTATAAAAATTGTACTAACACCGCAAAATTTACTTGCGTGCGCTGAGTAAACGGTGATAGTTATGAAAAAATAATGTATTACAAATTGTTCCCCTCTAAAAGTTCTAATTAAAAGTCCGCGACAGCATCAATTTAACCACTTTTATAGTTATCAAAATACTATATTACCGTTTTAAACTTTTCACGTGGCGAAAGCTAGTACTCTTATATGTAAGGTTTAATGGCAGCTTTCCGTATCCGCTATGAACCAGTACGATATTCTACACACATAAACCCGATAGAATATTCTCGATTTTGTACTGCACAGGAAGCTCTCTAAACGCTTCCTTCCACGGCTCCCCCCACTCCCCACTCTGCGAATCACGACTCTAATGTGATCCTACTCGAGGAGTTTTAATGGAGGCAATATAATGTATTAAGATATTTCTGTACGAGAAGTGATTTTAACTACGAATAGAACGAGTTAATATTTTATTGATCTGCAATGATATTAAGTTGTAACTTGCTGAATAAAGATCTATTTCCACTCATTCACGAGATAATATCAATATCTATCTATCTTTAATATTTAAATGAGTTAATTCTCTATATCACATTACACCGTGTGGTATCGGCTGAATAGAATAGCACCACCCACATTTCTTACCGAGGTGTCGTAA
Source organism: Morpho helenor (assembly GCA_029227775.1). NCBI lineage: Eukaryota > Metazoa > Arthropoda > Insecta > Lepidoptera > Nymphalidae > Morpho > Morpho helenor. Next base: position 9,553,543 of record JARGCU010000007.1, on the reverse strand, counting down.
ACTACAACTAAGGTAAGTTGACGTCAGGCAGGCGGCCGGTCGTATAATACGTAGCCAAATCATATGACAACATGTTTGTAACATGTTGTGCCGACTCCACTTAGAGTGGGATAAGGGCAGGAGGATGATGATAATCTTGTATGTATATATATCGGAATCTCAAAAACGGCTCCAACGATTTTCCTGAAATTTAACGTGTAGGGGGTTTTGGGAAAGAAAAATCGATCTAGCTAGGTTTAATTTAAAAACAATTGTTTTATCCCTGAGCATTAAAAATACTAAAATTTACATTGAATAATAAACATTATTTATAGCGTAATTGGTCAAGTCAGCGTAGCTAATTCGGGGAACGGGTGGTCGCGAGAATTGAAAATACCTAGGATCGAGCCACACATAGGGTATTATTTTATCTTTTTTTGAAGTTTTTGTTTTTTTTTTTTTGTAAATATTACTGAGCAATACTAGGTCAACCAAGTACAACTTATTATAAAACATCATCATCATATTCATCATCATCATCATCATTATAAAACAAAATCTCCATAGCTGTACTGTTACTGTCTACTGAACGGAATTTTGGACGATTTATACTAAAAGGTAATGCTATTCCTGCAGAAGGTTTAGGTTAGGTTAGTTAATTGTACTAGAGAATTGTAGATCTACAAAAATACTACAAAAAAGTTTGCCACAGCATGTCTCTATCTCTTATGATTTATTCACAATAACTACTTTTATTTACATAGTTTTTATTAAGTATACTAATTTTGACGCGGCCGAAGCTTCAGGCGCAGTTAGTATAGAATAAAGAAAACCGTTTTTTTTGGAAACAGGGAATAAAGTTGTTGTATTGAAGAAAAGTTTCGGCAAACGTAGTCGTGGGTATCGCTAGTATAATATTCTAAAATAAAATAAACTTTATTCAACTACATACATTTCAACAAAATCAACAGAGATTCATTTAAAACATTTTTATATAGGTAAGCTTACCTATTCTCGACACCTATCCAATTAATTGACACCCTAGCAATTTTCGTCCAAAAATAAGAAAATAACAACCCTAAATAGTTCCGTTTGTACCAATTTTATTAGATAATATCATAATTTCTTATTTTGGCAACAAAAAGTTGCAATAAAAATAATATGGCGACTAATCAGCTGAATGAAAAAGAGCACATAATTAATTAAGTAATAATTTATCGTTTTCTTAAAAATTTGACAAGGTAAGTATCTTACAAGTATTGTTAAAACATTCTGTTTTCAGTCTGAAATACGTCGATTATAGTGTTATTGTGGTGTTTATAGTACAAGTTAACTAATCGATAAGATTTATTTCAAATTTTTTGTTGTAATTGACTTTGTTTTATGATGTCAACATATGGTCCACTGAAAGTACCAGAATACCAATACATTGACATCCATGTAAATAAATAGGATTTTATAAAACTAAGATCACAAAATATGTAATCATTTCTTTTAATCAATTTTCTTGTTGAAAATCCTTTCAGCTTCATGCAAGACTGCGGTTTAATAATGTAAAATTGAAAATATTTAAAAGATCGACCGCCGAGTTTCGTTCTGGGTCTTCTCGGTAAGAGCAACATTCCGAACCAGTTGTAGCTTCATTAATCATATTGTTTCTTGACGATTCAAAAGTGCTTGTAAGAGCTTATTTGAATAAATATATTTTGATTTAATTTGATTTTATACATAAAATCATAAATAAGGTACCTATCTGCGTGCTTTACTTGGTTTTCATAAAAAAACTGAAGGGTGTCAATAAACTGGAATTTGAAGTGTCGATAATAGGGAATTCTGTGTCAATATTTAGGTAAACCATTGCAATTCGATAAATATCATAAATTCAATAACAAATAATATCCTAGTTAGAATTTGATTTTACTGGCAACATCTTAAAATAGTTGTCTATATTTACCAAAATTTATCGATATTTGGAAACACTGTGGAAAGCTTATATTTATTTCTTTTTATACGCTCGTTCTAAAAGTGTCAATAATTGGGTACTTTACCCTACATAAAATAACGTTGTAGACTCAGCTACGAAGCTGTTTTTCAGTCTACGTTTATGTTGAAGTTGTCCTGTTGTCATATAATATGTTGAAGTTGAAGTTGTCAAGTGGTCATTTTTGCTGAAGTTCATGTTGCCATTTATGTTGCAGATGAAGTTGCGATGTTGTCATTTATGTTGAAGTTGTAGTTGCCATTTTATTATTTATGTTGAAGTGGAAGTGGTCATGTTGTCATTTATGTTGAAGTTGAAGTAATGTTATCATTTATGTTGAAGTTGAAGTTGGCATATTGTCATTTGTGTTGAAATTGTCATGCTGTCATTTATGTTACAGATGAAGTTGCGATGTTGTCATTTACGTTAATGTTGTAGTTGTCATGTTGTCATTTATGTTGAAGTTGTCAGTTTATGTTGAAGAGCCGTTTGTAACGCAGATGAATTAACGCAGAATCTCGTCCCCAGATGCAGCTTCCCCGGAGATGAGCCCCCGGCCCCCCCTCGGCCGCTCCGTCCCCGCCCCCCTCCCGCGCGCACCATGACGCGCCCCGCGCTGGCCGCGCTCTGCTGCGCCGCTCTTGCTGGTGAGTGGAGAACTCTTATTAGAGGAAGGATAGACACACCCTATTATATCTGGACAATCCTTTGGCTGGCTTGAATGGAAGTTGGAGGATAACGATACACAACAACCTCGTATCCAAAAACGGTATATTAGAGAACTTGCGCGGCGAAAGAGAGATATTCTATACAAAAATGTCCAAGTTATATCTATGTTAAATTACTTACACGCTAGGACTATACAAATCATGCCCACGTGGAATGGTCCCAAGAATGCTGGCAGCGTTTCCGCGCTGAATCGCTAAGATGATTCTTTGATTCTTGATTCTAATAATAAAAAAAACCATTCTATACTAAAAACGCCAGCAGTATTATTGCTATTAACTTTGACGAGGTGCTTTCTTGAGCAACAATATCAGTTGGGTCAGACTGTCGGAAATAACTTGGAATAATCGCCTTAAGAGCGTCCTTTATGACGTTGATGTTCAAATTAGTCACAATTAAACATAGTGTAAACTATTACGGTCGCTGTTACCGTGCGAATTATAAGTGTTTGCATTCCTGTATTTCACTCCCCCCCGTTAAAATCCGTATTATATAAGCCCATCATCTTCCTGCCCTAATCCCACTCTAAGTGGGGTCGGCACAACATGTCATATGATTTAGCTACGCATTTTACGACCGGCCGCCTGCCTGACATCAACTCACCTTAATCGTATTTTACGACACCTCGGTAAGAAAGATGGTGGTCTATTTTACTCAGCCGCATACCACACGGCGGGTCGACTTACCTTAGTCGCCTTTTACGACACCTCGGTAAGAAATGAGGGTGGTACTATTCTATTTTAGCCGGATACCACACGGCGTATGTAACGTAATCATAAACACAAACTAGGCCAATCGCACATTTCCCCTGTATTAGTGTCCGCCATTCATGCTTTACGTAACTTAAGGACTGCAAATATTTGTCTCGAGGACGAAGAAAGTCACCCCCCTTATTCCCCCCACTGCCTCCCCCCTACAGCGGTAGTAATCTGTCAACGCGACGTCCGTTTCAATCATCCGACTTCCACATTACGGTTGGTTTGTATGGCATGAGAGGAGCGATTTTGGAAATATTGCAGATTCAAAGAACGCAAATTAAACTAAATTTAAAAAGAAAGTAAAACTGTATAAAGAATTAATTTATAGAATTAGGCGTTACTTTGCGGAGGTCCATAATACAAAACTAATGAGAATATTATTTTGTTATAATCCGCGATAAAAGAAAATATATGTAATGTTAAATTTAGAGTCTACTATTCGTTTTGTTACCTGATACATGAAGAATTTGTGAGTAATTTTACGATCCGTAATCATAAAAGTAACGGCCTGTTACAATCCCACTACTGGGCATAGGCCTCCTCTCTCTGTTCTCAGAAGGGTTGCAGCTAAGACCTACCACGCTCCAGTGCAGATTGGTAGGTTACACATATCCCCAAATTTCTCTAGAGATATGCAGGTTTCCTCACGATGTCTTCTTTCACCGAAAACCGTGTGATAAATTGCACTTATCAATAAGATCCTTAATCATACTTAATGCTTGATAATTAATTTAAAGAATTAGGCGTTGCGGAGATCCATAATACAAAAGTAATAATAAAATTTCCTGCAATGTATCAAGTATCCTGCATGTATCAGGTATGATAACCGATTGTCCACTCTACATTATATATATTCTATTTTACTTCTTCGCGGATTATAGCAAAATAATTTTATTATTACTTTTGTTTGATGATTAGTAAAACGCTTGCACTACAAACCTACACCACATTACATTAAAATCCGCCGTCGCGACGCTCCCGTGCGCCGACCCTTCCCGTCACAGGGAAATATAGTGTTCAGTAACGCACGTAATAACTGGAGGATATCACACTGATACTCCTAGAGGAGGGGGTTATTTATCAACACTAGTACTGGTTCATTCTCGTGCTCAACGAACAATGTTCTTAAGCCAATATTCAGAAGCTACAATCTAAATACCTTGGAAGATGCTCGAGTGTAATACTTAATTTTGAAAAAAGTGACCGCCGAGTTTCTTGCTGGTTCTTCTCGGTAAGAGCACCTTTCCGAACCAGTTGTAGCTTTATTGTAATTTGACGATTCGAAAGTAAAAGTAAGCTTGTAAAAACCAATTTGAGTAAAGAAATATTTGAATATGATCTCCGATTAAAAACATTTCCACGTTCTGCATTAGTTTTCCAAATCTGGGTCTCCGAAAGTGGAGTAGTGGAGAATATATTCGAATAATGCTTTCAATTTTTACAGAGAGGTCCTCTGTTAGTTTGGTCTCTGTCTTTTAGTTTGTTCTTGTTTTAGCCGCCCTTTTTTAGCACTTCATAGCCGATTTTTAAGAGTCTTTATTGTTATTATATAGCCACCGGAAATGTTATATATAATATATAACAACGTATTATATTCTGCCAATACTAAGTTTCTTGCTGGCTCTTCTCGGTAGGAACAGCTTTCCGAACCAGCAGTAGAGTTGACGATTCAAAAGCACTTGTTTACAAGTTTATTTGAATAAAGAATATTTTGAATTTTTAACTAGTAATTTCGCAATTTCGCGCTTGCAAATTTAAGGGATTTAAATTTTACTTAAATTATATTTATTTTACTTAAATTATAACCTATTAAATACCTTGTTTTTTTTACATGTTCCCAATTTTTTTTTCTACATGTTTACCTTTATTACCTTATTTAATTTAATTGTTATTGAAAACGTTGGATTAGTACTTTCTACTCAATTAAAGTCGATAGCTATAGTGGAAGCAGTAATATTAACACAGAAATAATTACTTTACTTTCATCAAAGAATCTATTTTGATTTAAGGACATTTTAAAAGGAAACTCTGAATAGATTGACGATAAAATAAATAGAAATTTCGAAACAGAAAATATATTTCAAAGTAATTCCCATCCTTTTGAATGTCGCATTCCGAGAATCCTTTGAGATGTAGAATTTAATTGCACCAAAGTACCAGGAGAGCAGCGGCACCGAAGAGCTATAAGCAGCTTCGGTCTAAGACGCGATTAAACGTTCGCATTGAATTAACATACATTACTTGGAAGCGCTTCATATATTATGGACGCCTGGTACTTGTTTGGGTGAATCGGGAGTTTAAGGGAAACTCATCCTGGTATGTTTTTACCATTTGACACCCTTCCCTGGGTGTATTGTGAAATGAAAGCTGGGTTAAATAGGTGAGATCATAGGAATCTTATTAGGGGTTCACCAGTTCAAATCTCTAGCAGGCACCAATGAGGTTTATCTGTTTAAATGTATGTGCCTAATTTATCACACGAAGAAAGGATCCAGATATATGCACCCTGCATATTTCTGGAGGATATTAAGGAACCTACCAATCCTCATTGCGGCTGAGTGGTGGGTCAAATTAATTGCGCAATTTCTCTTTGCAAAAACATCTATATACTATTTCAATATTTGACAGTTGTCGTACTAAAATAATAAAGGCTTGTGTGCAAAAAATACTTCCCTTTCCCTATTTTTTCGTGAAATCTATTTATACTATATAAAGCTGAAGATTTTGTTTGTTTGATTGTTAGAACGCGCATTATTTCCGAAGATGTTTTAATAAACGTGATATTAAATTCAAACGAATAATTTATAATTTATATGGCAAAATGACATATGTCCGGTCAGCTAGTCTCCTGATAATGCTTTGGATACTGTGTCAAACAATCGTAGATATTGTCGTAGTGAGTGTGTAGTGCTTCTGTGGTGTTGGTGACGGCGTTTTGTGATACGTATAGTGACCGTTCCTACGTGTATAAAGTATTAACAAACGCGGATTATATCAAAATAATCATAACTTACCCTACTATGGAATTCCGTCTAATTTAATTATTTTATTAGTTTAATTTATTATATAAGTAACTCGTACTATAAATAATTCTTATGTCTAACATTAAACACATAAACATAACCACAAAACAGTTAAAACATAAGAGTTAAAGCGTATATTCCATCAAGTTTGAAGCTTCAGTTAATGTATTATAACATTTAACTCGAATATACATTTAAGGGAAAACAAAACGCGTGGGAATCTCTCCAGCATCCGAATAAATGTAGTCGAGATTACGCGATATAGAACAATACAAGTAATTCCTCTGGGAGGGGCTTAGACCTATTTTAGTGGAGGGATTTAGGGGCATGTTCGTTATTTTATGAGGTTTAGGGGATGAGTGGAAGGTTATTGCCTCATCACATCAGAGGAGGGTAAGTGGTTCTTTTTGAAATAAGTTATGCGTAATTACGAATGAATGCCGTGTGGTATCCGGCTGAGTAGACTAGACCACCCTCATTTCTTACCGAGGTGTAAAATACGACAAAGGTAAGTTTACCCGCCGTGAGGTATCTGGTTAAGTAGAATAGACCACCCTCACTTCTTACCGAAGTGTCGTAAAAGTGGGTTATAGTAAGTCGACCTAATGTGTGGTATCCGGCTGAGTAGTTTAGACCACCCTCATTTCTTATCGAGGTGTCGTAAAAGTGGGTTATAGTAAGTCGACCTAATGTGTGGTATTCGGCTGAGTAGTTTAGACCACCCTCATTTCTTATCGAGGTGTGGTAAATGGGGACGAATGTAAGTTAACCCGCCGTGTGGTATCCGACTAAGTAAAATAAACCACCCTGTTTCTTACTGAGGTGTCGTAAAATATGACTAAGGTAAATTAACTAAGGCTGCCGGTGGTAAAATACATAGCAAAATAAAGTGATAACATGTTTATAACATGTTTTGCCGACCCCACTTAGAGTGGGATAAGGGTAGGAGAAGGATATGCAGAGTTTTTATTACAAAATTGATGAAATATGTTGCTATAATCCACGATAAGACAAAATTTATTTTATATTAGAAGTAGATCATACTGTCCGTTCTCATACTTTTTACATGCACTACACTAGACTAGGTACACATTCACTACTACAATCTCAACAATCGTTTCGCCCATAACGGAAACATTATCAGGACACTAACTCCACCATGAAATCGCAAGGGATTGTTAAAAATTATTTTTTTCTCTCAAATCTGTTTTGTAAGTCATAAATAAAGATTTTTCTTTCTTTCTATCATCTAATAATATCCCGCGGTTTCACCCGCGTACATACCGATCTCATGGCAGTGGAAAGTCAACTATATTGGACTATACATTTATTATTGTTAACATAAAAGTTTTATTTCGTATTTAATTACACTAATAGTCATAATCTAATGAATATACATTATGTCTAATTATTTACACCTTATTTACATTACGGATTTTGTTTTTTAAATGTAATATAGTCTATGTTGCTCAGTAAAGATGCAGCTTTCCAATTATGAAAGAATTTTTGAAATCGGTCCAGTATTTTGTGTGAAAACATTACAAACATATATACAAATTTTCCTTTTTATAATATTAGTATATATCTGTACACCATATACTATATTACACTCGTATGCTGAACAGTTTTTAATGAAAATCTTTTCCGTAGTTTAAAGTTTATTTCATAAACAGATTCAGCTGATTTCGTTTTATAATTGAGTCCTTAATGTAGCAAATGTGGTCGAATTTACAATAGACCATTATCGACGCAATTAAACCCGCACCGGCACATTATACCGTGAAACAAAAAGATAAACCGGCAATTACCATAAACCATGGCAGCCTCTCGGGGGAACAACGCTCCGATTTAGACATTGTATCCCATAAGATGGAATCACTATATATAAAACAAAGTCGCCTTCTGTGTCTGTCCCCATGTCCCTATATCCCTATATCTGTAATCAACTGTAATAATATGACTTTTGTATATATATATATATATATATATATATATATATATATATATATATATATATATACATATATATAAATACAAAAGTAATAATAAAATTATTTTGCTTTACTCCGCGATGAAGTAAAATAGAAAGTATAGACAATAGGTTATCATACCTGATATATGCAGGATTCGTAAAAAACACATGCACAAACCTCCACCACCGCCACCACAATACACAAGCACTACATATGTTCACTACCACAAACTCAACAATCGTTTCGCCCTGCAACCGAAGCATCATCAGGAGATAGACTCCACGACTTGCGATTTTAATGTTTGATTTTTAAAATAATTTTATTATTACTTTTGTATTATGGATCTCCGCAAAGTAATTCTATAAATTATTTATATAAATAATAAAATCCCTATGTATATAGGGAAAAATGTAAAAGTAAATAAGTAAAAATGTAGTTTATGAATTTAGATATTCCAAAGATAGCAGGAAATCTTCACGGTATAGGGAGAAGGGAATTGTTTTACCCTATCGTTTTTATTCATTTTTTTTCACTGAGTGACGTGGGCCATATATTTTATACCCGTGCGAAGCAGGGGCAGGCCGCTAGTTACAGATATTCGATTGCGAGTCTGCGATATTTATTCTATAGCCGGGATTTAGATAGAATACTGTTGATTGTGCGGATTAGGGAATATTGTTGGCGAATTTGGAATCATATTACTGGGAATACGGGATATACGGATGGGAACAGGGACACGATTTCCGATAAATAGGGGGATTGAGGGGGAATGTCTTGGCTGTTTTGCAAAGCGCTACTGCGACGATGTTTTCCAAAGCGAGATCGGGCGCCCGATTTACATTTACAAAGTTGTGTTTGGAGAAAAATATTATATGAGATATAATTATTTTAGCCGTGTGGTATCCGGCTGAGTAGAATAGACCAACCTCTTTTCTTACCACACCTCTTTTCTTTCTTATAACTCCACAGCTCGGCCCATAAAATAAATAGTGAATAATGAATTAAATAGTAAATAATGAATTAAATAGTGATGCCGTGTGGTATCCCGTTTAGTAGAATAGACCACCCTCATTATTTACCGAGGTGTCGTAAAAGGCGACTAAGGTAAGTTGACCCACCGTGTGGTATCCGGTTTAGTAAAATAGACCACCCTCTTTCTTACCGAAGTGTCGTAAAATACGACTAAGGTAAGTTCGTTAAGACGATCGTTAAAACGCAGCCGAATCATTGACAGCATGTTTATAACATGTTGTGCTGACCCCACTTAGAGTGGGATAAGGGCAGGAGGATGATGATGATTATTTTAGCCGTGTGGTATCCGGCTGAGTAGAATAGAACACCCTCTTTCTTACTTGTCGTAAATGGCGTAAATGAAAGTAAGTGAAGGCGCAAATAAATCATGTGACAACATGTTGTGCCGGTCGCACTTAGAGTGTGGTTTGGATATGGTCGATGATGATCATTTTAGATTGAATTTAATTTTGAATTTGATTTAGATTAATTGTTAGATAGTAGAGTTGTAAAATTGACTGATGTAATGACAATTTTATAGAAATAAAACTGTATTATTTATAATAAATAAATAAATATATGGGACACTTACACACACGGTCGTCCGTCCCCAAAGTAAGTAACTTAATACTTGTGTTATGGACAGACAACTGGTGAATATATACTTATATATTTTTAAATACATACTTAAATACAAATATACACCCGGGCTCAAAGACTAACAAATTCATTTATACAACATCTTGGCCGTCGGCGGGAATCGAACCAGCGACCCGCGGAGCTGAAGACAGGGTCACTACCCACTGCGCTAACGGGCCAGTCCATATTTGTTGTCGTGTGCGAGATCGTATTGTTAAATCCCCACATTCTTAACATCTTTGTAATCCTCAATAGTAAGCAGGTTATTTGTATCAGCCTCCTTTTAATCTCCTGCCTTTATCCCACTCTAAGTGGGGTCGGACCAACATGTTTTATGCATATTTTTGCATGTTTTGGCTATTCTACGGCTGCTTGCCTGAAGACAAATTACCTTAGTCGCCTTTTACGACACCTGAGTAAGAAAGGAGTGTGATTTATTCTACTCAGCCGGATACCACACGGGTCAACTTACTTTATTCGCCTTTTACGACACCTCGGTAAGAAATGAATGTGGTATATTCTATTCAACCGGATACTACACTGTCAGCCTCCTTTTAATATTCATTTTAATCTGCTGTAATGGCAAAGCTAAAATTGATTGTGGAATTTTATTATAGAATCTTATACCCAGACCCACAAACGACTTACGTACTTTTGCAAGGCGCAAAGCAGGAGCTACAAGCTTATGTCGGTTCCTGCTTTGTATATTATATAATAGCTGTTTTTTCTTCATATATTTAGTACAATGGAGTATATTGTTGATGTTAAGTCAAAATGCTTTCAACAATATTAAAGGAGGGGAGGTTAATGTCACGGATACAAACTTTTATTGTCTCTTACAATAAGGAAAACGAAAAGTATACAGTGTAAAAGAACGAATGTTAGGTAACTTTTTATCATACTAATATAGGACTGGCCCGTTGGAGCAGTGGGTAGTAACCCTGCCTTGATCCGCGGGTCGCGGGTTCGATTCCCGCCGAGGGCCAACATTTTCTATAAATGGATTTGTTGGTCTTTGAGCCTGGGTGTATATTTGTATTTAAGTATGTATTTAAAAATATATAAGTATATATTCACCAGTTGTCTGTCCATAACACAAGTATTAAGTTACTTACTTTGGGGACGGAAGACCGTGTGTGTAAGTGTCCCATATATTTAAAAAAAAATATATATAAAGATCGAAGTTTGTTAATGTGAGTTTATGTAAATAATGCCAGGTTCACCAAGTCTTCCTCGGTCATTTTTTACAAAAGAAAAATAATTGGGGGCTCGATCCTAGGTATTTACATTTCTCTAGAACACCCGTTCACCAAATAAAATAAGCTGACTTGACAGTTTTAGGCAAAAATAGTGTTTTATATATTCAATTTCAATTTTTTGTTTGTTTTATTTTTTTAATGCCAAAAAACAGGGATAAAACGAATTTTTTGTTTAATAAAACCTAGCTAGATCGATACTACCCCCCAAAAACACCCTACATGCTGAATTTTAGGAAAATAGAAGTCGTTTCTGAGATTACGAAAATATACATATATAAACATAAAAGATTAATTCATTTAAATATACTTGTATTATGGGTGATAGACTACTAGTAAATATACAGACAGGAAGAACCGACAAATTTTATTGAAAATTTTGACCTGAGGCGAAAATCGAACCCGCGACCCGCGAATCTGAAGCTTCACTGTCAACTGCGCTAACGGGCCACTCAAAATCTATACTAAATGTTACACTATTTTTCAACGTAGCAAACAAGTGTACCCCCCTACAGTGTACCCCCCCACAACCCAGTCGTTATGTAAAACCCTCAAAGCCTTTGTTGGGTGCATTAATTAGTTTTCGATGCGCTCTAGCTCTCGTTATGATTTTAACCACTTTAAAGGCATAAAATTGCAAGGATAATTTCCTTTGACTGTGTATTGTGGAGTGATTTTATTAGCTTTGAGTTTTGTTTAGGACTACTCCGCGCTCCGCCCGCTCTCTTTATACTGTAGTACGGCGGATGACGTGACATGCGGTCAATTTGACAAAAATATGATTTTTTTGAATTTGATGTTTTATGAATAGAGCATCAATTAAAGATGCGAAAAAACGTTACTGCGTGACAAACAAACATTTATTTTTATATTTATAGATTTTGTTGAAATATTGAAATTTTAATAATTATTCATTTTTAGAACTCGAATGTAGGGATGAGGCTGTTACAATATGTATTATTAGAAAAAAGATAGAATAAGTAAAAAAAGCACATGTATAAAGTCGGACTTATTTCTAAAAGGGATCTCTGCCAGACAACCTTTGACTACCATGTAAAATAGAGGTAATATAGAAAGAAGGAAAAGAAAAATAACGAAAAACTATATACAATAGATTAATATTTGCACACTTTACATAAAAGATAAAAAAAGATACAAAATGGTAATTATGAAGTTTATATAAATTTAATTTATTTCATTCCTTAAGATTTGCAGCGCTTCATTTTTTTGGATGTATTTCATACAATACAGTAAAATAACATCTAAAATAACAGCTTCTTTTGCAATAATAAAGTTGCTTGGCACCCTCTTTATTTAGAATTGAAATAGAAATTTACAATTTAAAGCACCATCCTTTTTTACAACAGGGCTCAATATTAGTAAACAAATAATATATAATATTGATTCTCATACTTTATAATGTTTTTGTGGAATGAAGCACCGATATATATATATATTTACATACACAAAAGATAAAAGAAAAATAGATGCATTATATTTACATAATCCTAATTATTAAATTTATATAATTTTAACTATTTCATTCATTATTTACTATTTAATTCATTATTTACTATTACATTAATTAATTATTATTTCATTCATTATTTACTACTTAATTCATTCTTTACTATTTAATTCATTATTTACTATTTAATTCATTATTAACTATTTAATTCATAATTTGCTATTTAATTCATTATTTACTATTTAATTCATTATTTACTATTACATTCATTAATGATTATTTAATTCATTATTTACTACTTAATTCATTCTTTACTATTTAATTCATTATTTACTATTTAATTCATTATTAACTATTTAATTCATTATTTGCTATTTAATTCATTATTTACTATTTAATTCATTATTTACTATTACATTCATTAATGATTATTTAATTCATTATTTACTACTTAATTCATTCTTTACTATTTAATTCATTATTTACTATTTAATTCATTATTAACTATTTAATTCATTATTTGCTATTTAATTCATTATTAACTATTTAATTTATGGGTTTTACCCAACTGTGAGATGGTAACATCCTTTACAACATAAAATGGTTAATATATTAAACCACTCTTGACCGCAATAAAAATTTACTCATCTGCTATTCATAGATTGTAGCCGGCAAAGCAGAATTTACAATGTTAATGAATTCTCAGAGCATTTGTTATCTTTGCATTCATTAAGTACAGATACACCGAACATCGCTCTTATGAAACAATTCTACCCTCATTTTATAACTTTAAAGTGGGCAACTATGTTCGCATATTTATTACATGTTAATAATATTTGCTATTTAATCATTTTGTATACTTTTAGTCTTAATTACTTTTAAAGTTTGCTTTTAATTTGTAATTTTTTTCATACACTCTATTCTGATGACGTTTAAAGTAGTGTATGTAGGTTGAGATGTGTGATTCTTGCCTTGTATATTTATATACATGTAACACGACACATAATGGTCAATGTATAGAAACCAGCTAAACCCACAACTTTTTCTATCGAGTTAACCCGACTAGTTTCGACGACGTTATCGCGACTTACCCGATAGAATAACATGTGAGTATAGCCGGTTTCTATACATTAACTATGAATACTCACGACAGTTTAAATGTAAAAAAACGACATATATCTCATCAACAACTTACAATATCATTCTCTTGCCCTTATCTCACTCTAAGTGGGGTCGGCACTATATGATATAAACAGGCTGCGTTTTTATAACCGGCCGCCTGCCTGACGTCAATTTACCTTAGTCGTATTTTATTATACCTCGGTAAGAAATGAGGGTGGTCTATTCTACTCATCCGCCTACCACACGGCTAAAACGAAATATATAACAATAAATACATGAATATACCAATACATAAACACACTAGTACAAAGGAAACCTCACACTATCAGTATACATTCAAGCGCACCACGTCAGTAACACCAAAGCCCGCAGGCGAGAGTGGACGTGTCTATACTCAAACAATAAAGTAAACAATTAAATAATAATAATCTTTATTGATATAAATAGTGTTAACATGATATATTAAGATCCTGACTTCTAAATTAGATTTTACTGTATCTCAGGAGCATTTTAATTATGGATTTAAGTGTATTGTAACATTAAATTCTTTTTGTCAGTTTTAATATCGATGACCGAGTAATATGGATTTAACATGGGTGAAAACAATAAGATATAACAAAATGTACTGCCCGTTACTATTAGGCTATCATTAATTCAAATTCAAAATATTCTTTATTCAAATAAACTTGTAAACAAGTGCTTTTGAATCGTCAACTCTACTGCTGGTTCGGAAAGCTGTTCCTACTGAGAAGAGCCAGCGAGAAACTCGGCGGTTGCTCTTTTAAAAATATAATTTTTAATACTATTTACATTAAGTCGTTACTGTCTTGTACAGGTTCAAAGAGAGCTATATCCACACATTCTTATCTTCTAAATAATCTTCAAGAGTATAGTAGGCTTTGTGTATCAGCCTCTTTTAAACTGATGTACTGGCAAAGCTGAAATTGATTGCGGAATTTTATTATAGAATCTTATACCAAAAGTGTCAGTTTTAATATCGATGACCGAGTAATAAGGATTTAATATGGTAATTTTTAAAAGATATAAAAAAATGTACTGCCCGTTACTATTAGGCTATCATTACGTTTGGCAGCCAAAAATATCATCTGCAATCTATTCTACATTTTACAATTTTTTCAGTGCCCGAAAACAGGATATCACTGTTTTTAATTGAACCTAGCCTAGGAGAAAATCGATTAAGATTTTCTCCTCCCAAAGCCATTTCGAATTTCATGAAAATCGTTAGAGCCGTATTAATGCTTAGTTGAAACCGTTTGGGTACTGCTATACGTGCAGAGTTCAGACAAAATTAACCTTTTTTTGAAAATATTACAGTTGTTAAATGTAGTTACCATTGATGTTTTATTCTTGTGATAAAATAATTAAATGACGTGGAATGGGTCGACAGGAGCACCGAACCCCCGACCCGTCGTTCGGGCCGATCCAATAAATCAGACGCGATTTATTGAATCGTTTGTGACCGAATTTATGAGTTTTGTTTTTTAATGAAATCGTTTCATCTTTATTGCTTGAATTCTTCATTTTGTGGAACAATATATTTCCCATTTCATTCAATTCATATATTTCGTAACAATTTTCATTCATGTTTTTATTTTCAAAATAGTTAATGTATAGAATTAGGCGTTCCTTTGCGGAGATCCATAATACAAAAGTAATAATGAAATTATTTTGCTATAATCCGACTTGAAGTAAAATAGAAAAAATATATAATGCTAAATGTAGAGTGGACAAACCTGATACATGCAGGATTCGTAAAAACACATGCATAAACCACGACCGACCAAAACTAAGGTGTGGAGTCTAAATCCTGATGATGCATCGGTTGCGGGGCAAAATGATTGTTGAGTTTGTGATAGTGAACGTGTGTAGTGCTTGTGTATTGTGGTGGCGGTGGTGGAGGTTTGTGCATGTGTTTTTACTATTTTTTTCAAAATAGTTCATAACTATAGAGAGCGCATTAAGTAAATAATTTGAAATAGAATTATTTGTTACTAGCAATTGCCAGCGGTTCCGAACGCGTGCAAAGATTAAAACCGTAATATAGTATTTTGATAACCATAAAAATGGTTAAAGTGGGTTTACCTTAAAAGATAGACAAAGGCTGTCGAGGACTTTTATTTAGAACTTTTAGAAGGGAACAATTTTGTAATACATATTTTTGAATAACTTTTACAGTTTATTTAGCGCGCGCAAGGAAAGCTTTAAATTTTTTTTAGTGGAAATTTAAATCTTTACATTCTCTCTTTTCTTTATCTTTCTAATCTTTAGATTGTCACAGTTTGACCCTGTATAGTTTGGTGGCGATTCGAGCAATTTTCTTAAGTTGACAATGGCAATTTACTTAAGCTGACAATGGCAACTTACTTAAGATGACAATGGCAATTTACTTTAGCTGACAATGGCAATTTTGTTAAGTTGACAATGGCAATTTACTTAAGTTGACAATGGCAATTTACTTAAGTTGACAATGGCAATTTTGTTAAGTTGACAATGGCAATTTTGTTAAGTTGACAATGGCAATTTACTTAAGTTGACAGTGGCAATTTTGTTAAGTTGACAATGGCAATTTTGTTAAGTTTACAATGGCAATTTTGTTAAGTTGACAATGGCAATTTACTTTAGCTGACAATGGCAATTTTGTTAAGTTGACAATGGCAATTTTGTTTCGGAAGAAGTCGAATCCAGACTGAGCCACTGTATGACCGCAATATTCGCTTCGTGAAAACTTAAAAACAACATGTATCCTCTTATTTGATTGACAATATACTTACACACGCTATGAAAGCTTTTTTCTTTCTCTCTATATGACCCGTATTCTCTTTCTTCTTCATTTCTTGTCCTTTTCCTTCTGTTACTCAAAGGTTGACTGGAAGAAATCCCTTTTAGGGATAAGTCCGTTTTTATACATGTGCTTTTTTTTCATTCTCTTTTATAACTATATGTTTAAAAAGAAATAAATAGATAAAAGCCCCAAAAATATAGTCACCATATTTTGTTAAAAAAAATCACTGTAGTATTATCAACTTTGAGATTAAATATTAGTTTTGTATGTGAACCCTTGCTAGTATATTTAGGAGGATATAAATCGTGCCAGGGCCCGCCAGGCCGTGTATTTCGAGTCGGATGTAAGCCCATAATCCCGCTTCTTTCCTTATCATTGTTGCTTCTCCCTAACTCTCTGCGCCAGTACTTATTGTGCTGATTCCCGGGGATTATTCCCGCGGGATTATGTATATTTACGGGGATAAGTATAGCTGGAAAAAAATCTAATGTTGGTGATTATATGACCCGTCGTGTGGTATCCGACTGAGTAAAATAGACCAATCTCATTTCTTACTGAGGTGTCGTAAAAGGCGACTAAGGTAAGTTGACCCACCGTGTGGTGTCCGGCTGAGTAGAATAGACCACCCTCATTTTTTACCGAGGAGTCGTAAAAGACGACTAAGGTAAGTTGACGTCAGGCAGGCGGTCGGTCGTAAAATACGTAGCCAAATCATATGACAACATATTTGTAACATGCTTTTTTTTTTTTTTTTTTTTTTAACAGGAAAAAACCCCTTATGGGTACCGCCACCCGACGGGGGCAGGCGACGGTTATGTCGGACTCGCACCGACTAAAATAACCTGTGTGCTCCACGCTGCTGGTGACGGGTATAGGGTACCCATGAAGACATGCCCCCCATCCCCGCCAGCAGCAACTCTGTACCCCAGAGTGCGCCACCTCTGGGTCGGGGCCTCTCTAACAGTGGCCCCTCCCTCCGCTAGACGATGCATCGGGAGCACCAGATGCATCGACCGCCGCGGGGACATTTTCGATGGGCGTCCGATAAAACCCCGTTCGGAACGCCCAGAGGTCCCCGTTAGGGCGGCATACGACGGGCTTCGGCGAGTCGTCTGCGCCCCACTCGCCTGCGGCGGATCGGATCCAAGGACTCGACTTCCCGGACCCGACCCGCCGCCTCCTTCCGCGAGATAACATCCTCGCAGAAAGAGGCCATCGCAGCCCACGATTCCTCCCTGTCCACCATGGCACGAACCACAGTGGGCAGGGAGAGATCATGCCCCACCTGTGCCACGAGTTCTGCCCGCTGAACCGCCCAAGCTGGACAGTCCGCGAGCGTGTGCAGCGCCGTGTCAAACTCGGCGCCACATTCGTGGCACTCACCAGTCGCTTCGCACTGAGCCACCCGCCACAGATACCTCCCAAAGCAACCATGTCCGGAAAGCACCTGTGTCAGGCGGAAGGTGAGGACCCCATGCCTTCTGGCGACCCAGCCCTGGAGAATGGGCTGGATGGCTGAAATCGTCCAGGCTCCTGCACTGGGCGATTCCAGCCGCCGCCTCCATTGGCGAAGGAGCTCCTTCTGAGCTGCCCTCCGCCAGTCCACCTCTACCGCCGCTGAGTCTTCCCCCGGTGAACGGGCTTCGACTCTGCGGTGGTAGGCCTGAGCTAGCACCTTGGCCTCTAGGTCCCATGGAGGGGACCCGGCCAAGGCGCAGGCCGCCTCGCCGGAGATGGTCCGGTAGCCCCGCACAAGTCTGATCGCCATGACCCTCTGCGCCCTGCGCAGCAGGGGCAAGGATCTGGCGGTCAGCCGCCCCGCCCATACGGGAGCGCCGTACAGGGCCATGGACCGCACCACTCCGGCGTATAGGCGCCGGCAGCCTGCATTAGGCCCTCCCAAATTCGGGAGGAGCCTGCTCAGGGCTCCGGCGGTCGCCATTAGCTTGGGGACGAGCCGCCGGAAGTGGGCCTCGAACGTCCATCGGCTGTCGAGGAGCAATCCCAGGTACTGTAGTGTACCCGAGATTTCGATGGATGTTCCGCCCACCACCAACCGGGAACCCGCTGGGGGCGCCATCCGAGGCCTGTGGAAGCAAATGGCTTCGGATTTCTCCAAGGCCACCCCCAGTCCCAGTCGGCGAATCCGGGCCACAACGTGAGCCGTGGCCGCGGTTGCCAGCACTCGGGCTTCCCGGTGGGTGCTCGCGCGGGCAGTCACGAGGGTGTCGTCTGCATAGCAAAAGAGACGCACCCCCGGAAGCATTTGCCCGCGCAGCACCCAGTCGTAGCCGATGTTCCACAGGAGCGGGCCTAGAACCGACCCCTGCGGAACACCGCACGACATCCTCCGCTCCTTCCACCCACCCCCAGCGGTCGGGTACCTGACAGCACGGTCAGTCAGGTAGTTACTGACAACACGCTGCAGGTACATGGGGATGCGGTGAAAACGTAGGGCCTCCTTGATCACTCCCCAGGGCAAGGTGTTGAATGCGTTAGCGATGTCTAACGACACCGCCAACACTACCTCGCGCCGGGTTGTCGCCTCCTCCGCCAGAAGTCTCACACCCTCAATACAGTCAAGGGTGGACTTACCCTGGCGGAATCCGTACTGGAGGCAACTGAGGTCAGGCCCTACCTCCCGGAGGTGCTGGACTATGCGGGAAGCTATTATGCGTTCGAGCAGCTTCCCCGCTTCGTCCAGCAAGACAATGGGCCGATACGCGGAGGGTGCATCGGCCGGTCTTCCTTCCTTCCTGAGCAGGACCAGTTTCCCCGTTTTCCACCTACGGGGAAAAAGGCCCTGCTCGAGGCAGGCACTGAACGTCGCCCTGAGTCCAGACTCCAGAGGACCCAGGGCAAGAGACCAGGCGCGCCCAGGGATGCCGTCGGGGCCAGGGGCGGTGTTTTTCGCTTTCATGCGACTCACCACCCCGGCTAACTCCCACTCCGACACCCCCGGCGCACCCGACCCAGTGCCATCCTCCTCCTCGAGAGGCGCCATACGAGGCGGCTCCACCTCGGCTCCTTGCGGGAACAGGGCTTCCACAACGGATTCAACGAAATCCGGCCGAAGGCTCTCGGTAAGGGGGGGAGCGCGGGCACGAAGTTTCTTCCGTGCCGCTATGTACGGCCTCCCCCACGGATTCCGATTGAGCTCTTCGGCCATCTCCTTGTGAGCCCTGTCCTTGGCCTCGGCGATCGCCATCCGCAAGGAGGTGCGGACAGCCCGATAAGCCTCGTAACGGCGCCTCTCCTCCTCGACGTCGCGTCGTCTACGACGCCTGTACCGAGTGTACTGGCGGCGCACGGACACGCACTGTTCGCGCAGCTGCGCCAGCTCCTCCGACCACCAGTACACCCTGCGTGCCGGCCCTGTGCCACGCACCCTCGGCATGCTGGCATCACAGACGAGCGACATCCGCCGCTGGAGGTCCTCGACCTCCGCGACGACCCCCCCACCCACGGGCCCAGCGGCCCACGCCTGGACGATTGCGGCCTCGACTAGGAACTCAGGATCCATCTTCTTTATGGACCACCGAGGGCCGTAAACTCTTCCTGACCGAGGGGGAATGGGGAAAATGGGGCGCGCGGACACCTCGAACCATATATATCGATGGTCCGAGAGTGACTCCACACCCACCATTACCTCCCAATTACTGACACATGGTGACATGGCGGCGTCGACAAAGGTAACGTCGACTTTGGAGCCGCCATTCCATCGTACGCATGTGTCAGCTGTCCCCCTGTTCATGACGACCATCCCAGCCGAAGCCAACCAACCCTCCAAGAACCTTCCTCTGACATTTGTGACCGGAGACCCCCACGCAGCGGATTTTGCGTTGAGGTCTCCGGCCAGGATCACCTTGCCAGGGCGTAGCCTACCGACCAAGTCTCCGACTTCAGCCATAAAGAGCTCGAAGTCGGAGAACGGTTTGTTCGGTGAGAAGTACGCCCCGATTACGAATATGTCTCCAATTTTGGCAGAAACGTACCCGCAACCTCTCACCACGCGTTCCAGGACTGGGGAGCCAACTGCAGCCCTGGACGTGATGGCTACATCCCCTTTACGGTCTCCGACCCACTCTTCACCCGATGGAATGAAGAGGGGTTCGGAGACCACGGCCACATGCACCATGCGCTCCGCCAAGGTCTGGAAAATGAGGTCCTGGGCCCTGCCGGAGCGCATAATATTCGCCTGGAGGAATCTCATGGAGGCCATTAATTAGCGACCTCCATTGGATCCCCCATAACCCGGCTCGTGGTAGCCGGAGCAGTGGCAGGCGGCGAGGGGACCCTCAGGCCATCACCCTCCCTTACCCTCCTCTTAGGAGCAGACGGTGCCTTGCACTGCCCACTCCCCATCCGATGGTCGGCCTTCAAACCTGCCCGTTCGCAGCTCCCACAATGCGGAGCTGCCAGGCAGGATTGGGCTTTGTGGCCATTTTTACCGCAGCGATAGCATTCATCACTGCGGTCAATGGCTGATGTGCACTCCGCCCGGAGGTGCCCCTTTTCGAGGCACCTAAAACAACGCTGCGGTCGCGCCTCAAGAAGGTGAACCCTAGCTGAGATCCAGCCAACTAGCAATCTGCCAGCTGCCACCACCTTCTTGGCAGCCGCGACAGGGACCCTGAGCCAAAGAGACCCAAGTGCGTTCCCCGTCCTTCGAATCGCCCCGGTCTGAATGTCTTGTTTAGAACATCCACCGACCTGAGCGATTGCGTCGGCAACGTCTTCCTCGACCGTTGCGTCGTCCAGACCGACGACCCGGATCTCCACACACTTTGTGGGTGTAGACACACGTATTGCTGGCTCGTCGCGGAAGAACTCCCTTAGACGGCCAGCAAGAGCAATCGCCTTCTCAACCTTTGTGGGACCGGAAATTTCGTACATCCGGGCCCCGGTTGCCGCTTTTTTGAGGCGCATGCCTTCATTAAGACCAAGGTCATTGATCTGGATTCCATTTCGGGCCCGGGTTAAAACCTCTGTATATGTGAGGCCCTTTTCGTTGGCCTCTTTATCAAGAGTCACGACTACGGCAGCCGAACGTGGGGTTTCGAGTTTCCTCCTCCCTTGTTTCGACTGCGCTTGACTCATTGACGCAACAACCTGCCCCGATTGCACTTTAATTGGCCCTTGCTTCCTAGCCGGCGCAGGCTTTTTCTTGACGCCCTTGCGTGCCACCACATTCCAAGCCTCACTCATAGAAGTGGGGGCTGGTGGCAAAGGTCGAGGCTCCGGACGGGTCTCGGTTTGGGCTACCGATTCTTTCTTGGCCTTTTTCCCCTTCTTGTTCTTCTTTTTCGTCTTGGGGTCTGAATTGGTTGACCTTAATTGTACAGGGTCAACAACTATAATTTCCGACCGCGAAGGCCTCTTTGAGCGGATTGAGACCACCTTTTCTGGAGTCTGCTGTATCTGACTCTCCTTCTCTTTGGCTGCTACTGCTCTTTTTCTGTCAGCGGCTAGCGGTGGTCTAATTCTTTCTTCTGGTGGTAGTCGCCTTTCGAAATTGTCCATCCGTGCCGTAAAAATATTACGAAGTCTGACCATCTCCTCCTCCATGGTCAAACCTCTTTCCGGCTGCGGAGAAACTACAACGGAGTTCCCAGAACCCTTGCTAGTGGAGGTGATCATCATCTCTTTTAATGTGGCGATCTCTACTGAGAGATTGTTGATCACCGCCGCAAGTCTCGCATTTTCCTCTCTTAAAAGGCGGACTACCTCTGATTCTGTCCTTTCTGACAAACATTTTGCCACCTCTTCAATATTTCGAGCGACCGCATTCAAAGTGCCTCGGCAATCACCCTTCAGGTTCTTCGATTTGCCCACGGTCTCTCGCATCGCTTCGACACTCTGCGCCAACACATCACATGCGCGTGACGTGTCAACGCTCTTGAGTTGCACTTTAGCCGGCTTCGGTCTTGTTTTCCGACTGCTCGACTCAGTGTTACTCTCACCCATCTCATCGCCCATCAGCTCTCCACGCCGAAACGCCTCACGAGCTTCTTTCAACCCCATTTGGGAACCCCCTACATGTGTCCTGGTGTCCGCTTTTTTAGCGTCCAAGTCACTCGATTCGTTAGAATCCCCACATTCGGCCCAGAGCCGCTTCTTTGACCGTGCACGAGTCGTCGTGCCATCCACGCTCTCCATCGAAGCACACCTAGAAACGTATGGAGTGCTGTTAGAGCTCCTGGTGGATCGACAGCTTGCAGTTCGGGTGCTGACGGTTTTCTCCCCTTCGTGGTTGCGCAAAGAATTGCGCCGCGATCTTACACACGTGTCAGCAGAAATACCAGCCGAGCCGGTCTCAATTCCGCTGACACCCCCTCCTGTCTCCTCCATAGCAGTGGTTGCCCCCCCAGATACGATGGGGCGACCGTGACCAACACTGTCAGTCACGGTGAGGGATTCCCCGGAAGAACCGGGACCCTCCTGGGTAGTCATTACATTTCGTTTGTCCATTGCCATATTTACTATTTGTTTTAGAAACCCTAACGACCGGGTACCCCCCGGCCATTCATCCCCTCGGCGGGCCTCGGACCTTGGGATTAGGGTAATTTTTTAGAGAGGTTTTCTTCCTCGCGGCCCCTCCCCTCAAAAGAGAAGAACGGCCCCCGGTTCCGCAGTAACTTGCGGATTACGGGTCGCCCGACGTGGCTCCCGAGTTGAGAGCCAAAAGCCTACCGGCCGTGACGAGCACAGCCGGAATGACTCGCCGCGCATCACGGGCGTTTCCACCCCCAACGCGTAATTTTTTATAGAGGTTTTCTTCCTCGCAGCCCCCTCTCCAAAAAGGAAAAGCGGCCCCCGGTTCCGCATTAACTTGCGGATTACGGTCTACTCCCGCCCGACGTGGCTCCCGACTTGAGAGCCAATAGCCTACCGACCATGAATAACACAGCCGGAACGGCTCGCCGCGCATCATGGGCGTTTCCGCCCCCCTCACGGGTAATTTTTTATAGAGGTTTTCTTCCTCGCAACCCGAAGGTCCCCGGTCCCATTGCTGGGCTTACGGGTTTGGTTGACGGAGGCCGAAGCCGTGTCCAGCAAGACTTAGACTAAGCCGAAACAGAACACGCCAACCATATTAGAGACTCATTTCCCCCCCAAGAGCCCCCGCCTATCCAAGTTGCCTTCTGTCACCAGATGGACAATCGGAATCGGCAAACCCTACCCCCCTACCCCATCAGTCCGTTCGCCAAGTCCAAGAAAAACATAATGCAGTATTCCAAGGACCTGCCCAGGGTGCGCCACGAGGAGGCCAACCGATTGAGCACCCCTTTGTAACATGCTGTGCCGACCCCACTTAGAGTGGGATAAGGGCAGGAGGATGATGTTGGTGATTATTTGACCAGTTACAGCTTCGTTAATTTAAGCATTATACTGTCAATTATGCATTATGTGATTATTTACTATTTTCGAAAGAAAAAAAAAAAAAGGTATTTTTAATATTCTATAAATTAGCCAGGCTTGAAGCCTGTTGTTGTGCCTAATTTTACAAATAATGATCGAGTGGTTGGGCCATCAAAGACAGAAGACTTTCGCATCTATACTAAAATTATAAATAAAAGAATCTGTTTGTTACGATATCATTCGTCTGGAAAAATGAGAATGAAATTTATAACAAAATAGAAATCGCCAGCGGTAAAAAAAATAGTACGAAAACGGCAAAATTAAAAGCTTTCTTTGCGTGCGCTGAGTAAACGGTGATAGTTATAAAAAAATGATGTATGTACAATTTTGTAAAATTTATTCCCCTCTAAAAGTTCTAAATAAAAGTCCGCGACAGCGTATATCTATCTTTTAAGGTTAACCCATTTTAACCATTTTTATGGTATCAAAATACTACAGTTTTAATTTTTCCATGCGGTCTCATCGCTGGGCTATCATAGTTTTTATATTAATTAACTAGCGGCCCGCTCTGGCTTCGCACGGGTACAAAATATATAGCCCATGTCACTCAGGGACAAAAATGATGAAAATCTATCTAAGAGATCTCTGCAATCACTCTATCAATAAAAAAAACCGTATAAAAATCAGTTGCCTAGTTTTAAAGATTTAAGCATACATAAGGACAAACAGAGAAACGGACTTTGTTTTATACTATGTAGTGACGTTTAGCTCTTATTTTGATAATTGTCAAATTTTTAACCATTTTTAACCAAAGACAAAATTACGTTTAGCTGTCATTTATGTTTTGTTATTCCACTGTCATTGTTATACCACGTTTTATAGTGATTTCACGGGATAAAATAAATGCGGCCGAACGGGATAAAAAGTATCCTATGTCCGTCTCCTGGTTCTAAGCAACCTCTCCACCAACTTTCAGCCGAATTGGTTCATCCGTTCTTGACTTATATATAGTGTAACTAACACGACTTTCTTTTATATATATAGAGATATACTGGGCCAGAATTTTAGTTAAAGAAATCCTTTTCTTTTTCCATTTTTTTAGTAAATAAACGCTACATATGCTTTAACACCAATTTGATGCAAATGAATTGGTGGTATTACAGCTCGTCGACAGCCGAGTGCATCGCGGGCAATTGATACTGGCAATTGTCACAGACCGAAGGAATGACTCTTATATTTATTGCATCTTGTGATCCCTTGACAGAGTTAGAACTATGTAGCTCGAGCAATTTGCAATTTTAACTTTACAACAAATACATTTAAGGGAAAATGAACTTTAAAGTAAGTTAACAAAGTTCAAAATTTGTCACCACAACTATACTTCTGTGATCATTCAATAATTTTGGACTAGACAAGCTAAATTGTGCTTTAGAAAAAGTATTTTAAGGTTTAAATTCGTTTGAAGATACCAGCAAGGCGGCTCACTGCAAAATATAGTGCAATTGTTTCGACAAACGGAAGCGATCTCTCCACAGCGGGAACAAACTGCGTCGTATTTTTCCCAACTTTTCAATCTACACACTAAATTTTCCAAAGACGAATAGCTTCCTGATCGATCTAAACCAGGGGTTTGGCAACCTTCTAATACTAAAGTGCCATAAATTATTGTTACAACATGTTTTATACAACCCCCTTCATATAGTAAGTAGCGGCCTGTTACTATCCCACTGCTGGGAATAGACCACTTCTCTCCGTTTTTGGAGAGAAGGATTGGAGCTAAGGCCTACCACGTTGCTCGAATGATTGGTAGGTTACACATATCCCCACAATTCTCTAGAGATATGCAGGTTTCCTCACGATGTTTTCCTTCACCGAAAAGCGTGTAATAAATTTCAATTATCAATTACACACATAAGTTTTAACAGAAAAACTCATTGGTGTCTGCCCGGGTACGAACCCGTGACCTTCTCGAAAGAGTCGCACGGTGTTACCGCTGGGCTACCACAGCTCCAGTTATAATATAATATGTGATACACACGGTCATATGTTTTAACCTTGGACAAAAACAGCAGAAAAGCCAAACTTTGCCCAATAGTGGGATAGTTTAACTATTTTTTTTTCTATCCGTACGCAAGATTTCTTACAAACCCATATAGAAACTTTTTTCATTATAATATTAGTTCTTCGTAGGACGTAAGTTATATGACAGCGAAGAGGGTAGTCCAATAAAGTGATAAAAAGGGATCTCTTCTGATTATGCTAATGCTGGGTCGAGCGGGGAATAAACTCGTCCTACTTGTTTGTATTAATATTAAACAGTACCTGAATACTTGTAGGGGGGCCTTGTTCCTGACCGAAAGGGAAAGGGGACCTCCTCCATACATCCTCTATTTTTATTTACTTGTAGGGGGGGTCTTGTTCCTGAACGAAGGGGGAGGGGAGGGGGACCTCCTCCATACATCCTCTATTTTTATTTCATCATCTTCCTGCCCTTATCCCACTCTAAGTGGCGTCGGCACAACATGTTATAAACATGCCGTTACATGATTTGGCTACGTATTTTACGACCGGCCGCCTGCCTGACGTCAACTTAGCTTAGTCGTATTTTATGACACCTCGATAAGAAAGAGGGTGGTCTATTCTACTTAACCGAATACCACACGATGGGTCAACTTACCTTAGTCGCCTTTTACGACACCTCGGTAAGACATGAGGGTGGTCTATTCTAATCAGCCGGATACCACATGGCGTATCCTCTATTTTTATTTATTTCTCTTTATACATATATTTAGAAAAGAGAAAGAAAAACTAAAAAAGCACATGTATAAAGGCGGACTTATCCTTAAAAGGGATCTCTTCCAGTCAACCTTTGGGTAACAGAAGGAAAAGGACAAGAAATGAAGAAGACAGAGAATACGGGTAATATAGAGAAAAAAAAAGTTGATATAAATTCTATCGTCGTCGTATATGTGGGCGCTATCAAATAGCGCCATCTAGCAGCGACTCTAAGCATCAAATTGGAAAATTCAGCTGCGACATCTATTGAATATCGAAGGTACTAATCCGATGAATTTAGAGATTTTTATTAGTTTTTAAATATTTAAGACTAATTGTAATGTATAGAATTATGAAATTTCAATTGTTTAATTATTTTAGGATTAATTAAGTAATTATAATCTTTATATATACTTTTTTTAATTTAACAGGTCCTTATTTGTATTTTAATTTTGGTCATAATAGTTCTTATATATAAAATTAGATTGTTTTCAATAATTCTTATATATAGGCAAATACTATAAATAATAACTAAAATAAATTATCAGTTATTTGATTTGTAAATACTTATTTTATTTAAAATGAACATTGTTTTGATTGATGATTGTTTTGATGTGTTCAATATTAATAACTATCTTTCATTAAGTAAAATTATTGATTGTATTACATAAATTCATTTAAAAATAATATCTCTATATATTAAAACTATTTAAGACTGTACTTTACATTTTCTTGAATTCTGAAATAAATAATTTAACAATTGACTACACATTTCCTGTCATTGTTAAGTTTTATATTAAATAAAATATTTAAATATCATTAACTATGTGATAAAATTGTGTTATAAAAGAAAGGGTGTTTGAATTGGAAGAGTGACTATATTTGTAATTTACAACTATTCAAAATAAATATAGGTACCGAGAAAATGGTAACTAAATCGATTGTAACTAGAATGGCGCCATTCTTAAGAAAAGGGCGGGTAGCATTAAGGCGGCATTGATGTATGGATAGGTGATTCAAGTTGTAAAATTCAATGAAAGTATTTTGTCTATAAGTTTTTAGTTTTTGTGAGTTTCCTCTCGTTTTTATTAAATTCTTCACGGAGAGGCAATGGACGCTGGCAGGCCGCCTGGTCACGCGCCGACATATACATCGTCTATCTCCTGACGATGCTTCGGTTACGGGGCGAAACAATTGTTGAGATTGTGGTGGTGAATGTGTGCAGTGCTTGTGTATTGTTGTGTCATCGGTGTCGGGTAGTGCATGAGTTCTTACAAATTCTGCATGTATCAGGTATGAGAACGAATAGTACACTCTACATTTAGCATTTAGCAAGAAAATATATGTAATATTTTTATTTTACCACGGATTATAGCAAAATAATATTTTTATTAGTTTTACGCCGTGTGGTATCCGGCTGAATAGAATAGTACCACCCTCATTTCTTACCGGGGTGTCGTAAAAGGCGACTAAGGTAAGTCGACCCGCCGTGTGGTATCCGGTTGAATAGAATAGACCACCCTCATTTCTTACCGAGGTGTCGTAAAAGGCGACTAAAATATGTCGACTCACCGTGTGGTATCCGGTTAAGTAGAATAGACCACCCTCTTTCTTACCGAGGTGACGTAAAAAACGACTTGGGTAAGTTGACGTCAGGCAGGCGGCCGGTCGTAAAAACACAGCCAAATCACGTGACGGCATGTTTATAACATGTTGTGCCGACCCCACTTAGAGTGGGATAAGGGCAGGAAGATGCTGAATCATTATAATAATAAACATCTGGTCATTGTATAACCGCATGATCCCTAGTTGATTCCATTATTCAATTCATTATACTAAATAACATGTCCAACACGATAGCTTCGCAATTTCTCTTTCTAGCTAATTAGTTAATTACTAAAAAAGCAATTTGGAAATTGTACACATAAATAATATTACTTTTGATTCAATGAGACACTTCGGTTTCATTTTTACTGTTTCTAATATATTATGAGACACTGTCTGCGCGTCTATCTGTCGGTGATTAACTCATAATTGTTGAACGGATTTTGATGCGAGTTTCACCGAACAATACATTTTTTTATCGTACAACTACCAAATATATAAACGAAAGTTCAAAATTAGAAAAAAAGGCTGTAAAACTCTTTTCAAAGGAACTTGAATTTTATCTTTAAATCAATGTACCATTGTATTAAATTATAAGAGGATTAAATAACGATTAAATGTTTGTTTCAACTAATTTCTAACCATATTAAAAAAATTATAAACATAAAGCGCCGTCGATAAAATAAATAAACCGAACGAAAGACATATTGCTATTATAAATTGACAGGCGTTTTAAATAATACAAGTAAGAAATATTGTGATAAAGAACACGACGATCAAAGACAAAAAAAGCCGTTATTAATATGTTTTAGTTAGTTTATACAAAATTATTTGCCGTAAGTCATTTATCAGAGCTTGACTGTAATTGTTACCATTTACTTTACACAGTTAAAGTTAATTTTAATTTTGTACCGTTCTTAAGGTCAATTTACTTAATTTACCTTGCCGCATTTGTTTTATTTCACTATTTTATGCTTTTCCCTATCTTTATATGTAATAATGGTTCTATAACAAAACAAAAAGCAAGCAATGAAATTTTATTATGAATATAATACGGAAAGCGTACTGGAAAATTCATGAAAACGATCGTTAGTTCAACCAATGGGGATGTTGCGAACGGAATGCGTCACAAAATGCCGCTACGTGAACTTTGGCACTAATGCCTGGTGATTATCAACAGTCCTGGGACTGAGGGATATTATTCAAGTGGAAATTAGGAGTTTGGTTTGGGTATAAGATTCTATAATAAAATTCCTCAATCAATTTTAACTTTGCCATTACAGCAGTTTAAAAACACTGTTAAAGAGAGGCTGATACAGAAAATCTACTATACTGTTGAGGATTACTTAGAAGGTAAGAATGTGTGTATATAGCTCGCTTAGACCCTGTACAAGACAGTAATGACTTAATGTAACTAGTTATAAGTATTATGTTTAAAAGAGCAACCGCCGATTTTCTCGCTGGCTCTTCTCGGTAGGAACAGCTTTCCGAACCAGCAGTAGAGTTGACGATTCAAAAGTGCTTGTAAGAGCTTATTTGAATAAAGATTATTTTGATTTTGAAATCCTACTTTTAGCATTAAAATACACTTTTTGTTTGTTCCTGTTACACTTGTATAACACTAGCTTATTTCAATGTTAGGGAGGTTGTAAAACTTTCGTTCCAAGATAGCAATGTGAGTTTGTACTTAAAATGCAAAAGCTTTAAATATTCCACGTTATCCTTTCTTTCCAGAGACGAGTAAATCAAATTTTTTACTCAAATAAACTTTTGCGAGCATTTTTGAATCTTCAGATATTATAATGAAGCTACAACTGGTTTATATATTATACACACTTTCGTAATACACATGCGCTACACATCAACGCTATCAGCACTCTTGCACTGCACATATTCATTACCACAATACCTAGATGAGCCATGACAAAATCGCTTAGTGAATTAGTTAGCGTCATAATAATAATAATTTTTGTAATATGGAGTAAAGTTACGTTTTATTTTTACTGTATTAAATTACGATTAAAAAGAAAAATTAAGATATCGGAAAAAAAGAATTTGAATTTGGGATGAGGAAGGAAATGAGATTTGGGAAATCTAGCAGGTTTTATTTAAAAAAAATGTCGTTTTTTATATGTTTTCGGGCACTGAGAAAATACATTGAATAAAAATACCGTTTTTGGTGTCAATTGCAGTTATGGTAGCTTATTTGGGGAACGGCGGTCTAGAGGTGAAAATACGTAGAATCGAGCCCAATTATTGTTTTCTTTATTTTTTCAAGTTTCATCTTATTTTAATTTACCGTCCAACCTGGGCAATACCTAATTTATAATGTATCATTTCATATTGACTTCGAAAGCTTGATTTTATTATACAAAGTATACTTTTTATCTCAGCAAAAATGTCCAAGTGATATCTATCTTAAATTACTAACACGCTAGGACTATACAAATCATGCCCACGTGGAATGGTCCCAAGAATGCTGGCAGCGTTTCCGCGCTGAATCGCTAAGCTGATTCTTTGTGCGAAAAAGGTGACGATTTGAAATATATTTAGAATACGAATTATTGGAAGTTTAAGCATTTTATCTTAGCCATGATTTTTCAGGAGAAAACAGACAAAGTTAGAACGTCGCATTTCAGATATTTTAAAGCTAAAAGTTTCTCTCAAAAGCACTTGATTCGCACTTCCCCAGCACTACAAACACCGCACTCCGCACGAGAACTTTTCTCCCTCTGTATTTATTTTTCTCACAAAGCACGCTACACTTTATTTTTAAAGTTTTCGAAAGTTTTTGATGTATGCTATCGCGGCTGAGTGTCGGGTTTCAGTGCGGAATCATATCCAACGATAATTCGTATTGAAATTGAATTTTTGCAATCACTTTTGTATCGCAAAAGATTTTAATAAACTTACCAAGTGTTCAGAAAGGTGCTTACAAAAGAAATATTCTACAGATTACTTAGCGAATTAATCATTTAGGTACACGCTTCACTACATATTATAAAACAAAGTCAAATATTTCGTATGTACGCATAAAACTTTAAAACTACGCAACCGATTTTTCTGTTTCCGAAGTTTCTGTAAATAATTACATTTTTTTCCGCTTACATTGCAAACGCAGGCTAAACCCTACGAGATTTATCAAAATGATGTACTAAGTATTTGTACACCATGAAAAGGTCTACAGATAAGTCCGCGATGGTATATGTCTATCTCTTATGGATAACCCACAATAGCAGTTTTTGTCATTTACTTTTTACGAAAAATGATGGCTTATGTTCAAAGCAATTTTTATACAATACAGCATTAATCTTTATCCAATTAAGAACCTTAAATATATTGTTTATTTAATATTGATCAATATGACTGGTGATGTAAATAAGGTTCACTTTTTCCACTACTTAAAATGATCGACAAGGAATTTAATAACAGACGTGTTTCTATATTCAATGTTTAATTGCGACTGACTTAGTATATGAACTGACTTAACACAACATACCGCCCACCAAAGGACCATAGGGGTCCTTTAAAACAACTAAATACAGAATTTCATCTAATACATAATCACATAAAAATAAGAAAGAATATTCCAATAATTTCATCATGTAAATAGTTGTGGGCTTCTACAAAAACATTAACAATGCAATTTACAATAAAATTTACATTATTATCACTACATATTATAAAACAAAGTCGTATTCTTTGTTTTGTTCATATATCCCTATGTATGCATAAAACTTTAAAACTACGCTACAGATTTTGATGCGGTTTTTTTTAACAGATAGAGTTATTCAAGAAGAAGGTTTGTATGTATAATAACATTCAATACGGAGTAGAGAAATACTGTAATTTTTGAGGTTTCTGTAAATAATTACATTTTTTTCCGCTTACATTGCAAACGCAGGCTAAACCCTACGAGATTTAACATAATGATGATCCGCGATGGTATATGTCTATCTCTTATGGATAACCCACAATAGCATTTTTTGTCATTTACTTTTTACGAAAAATAATGCCTTATTTTTGAAGCAATTTTTATACAATACAGCATTAATCCTTATCCAATTAAGTACCTTAAATAAATTGTTGATTTAATATAGATCAATATGGCCGTTTACAGCATGTAATTTAAGTGAACATTTACGGAGATACTACAGATTTGAAATGCCGTGAGGAGGCCGCGCTTCGCCCTATAGCACTTCGCATTTAACAGCTATATGTCGTTGTTTCAAGAGTTTGTTTAATGACAAGAAAGCTGTGAATGTAGTATATAAGGACATTCTGTAATTAATTTTAAAAATAAAATACATAGGGGAAAAATGAAAATATGTAGTATATGAATTTAGATATTAGATATAGTAGGAAATCTTCTTGGTATAGGGAAAGGAAATTGTTTTTCTCCAAATTTAACGTTTGCGGGCCACGGGCAGTAATGAATAAATGAAATCTACTGGATCGATTTTAATCATTTTTTTTACACTGACTGACATGGGATATATATTTTATACCCGTGCGAAGCAGGGGCAGGCCGCTAGTTTATAATAAATCGCGCAATCCATATTAGACTTTAGTGCCTGGGTAATTTTTAATATAATTTAAAAAAATTGAAATAAAAAGAAATTGAAAGGAAAAATGAAAAAATAATAAGGCAGGTTCAGGCTCTCTAGACCGCCCGTTCCCCTAATGAACTACCATGTCTTTATGTTTGCGAAAAATTGTGATTGTATTCAACGTAAATTTTAAAAAAAATTTAGAGCCTCAAAACAGGAATAAAACGATTTTTTTTAAATAAAATTTCAGGAAAATCGTTTCCGTCGAGCC
Source organism: Morpho helenor (assembly GCA_029227775.1). Classification (NCBI taxonomy): domain Eukaryota; kingdom Metazoa; phylum Arthropoda; class Insecta; order Lepidoptera; family Nymphalidae; genus Morpho; species Morpho helenor. The sequence goes on along the minus strand of JARGCU010000007.1, from coordinate 9,520,241 downwards.
GTTTCCGAATATATATATATACATATATATATATACAAGATTAACTCATTTAAATATTAAAGATCTATAAGGTTTAAATCGAATGTTAAAAATAAATTAATACGTAAAGCACTATACAATAAAATATTATATTGTTAGGAATATATTACGCCGTGTGGTATCCGAATAGAATAGTACCACCCTCATTTCTTACTGAGGTGTCGTAAATACGACTAAGGTAAGTTGATGTCGGCAGGCGGCCGGTCGTAAAATACGTAGCCAAATCACGTGACAATATGTTTATAACATGTTGTGCCGACCCCACTTAGAGTGGGGTAAGGGCAGGAAGATGATGTTTATAGCCAATTAACTAGTTTGTTTAGTACTACATTTAAAACAGTATAATAAATAATTGAGCAAATTAAAGGCACATAAAATACATAAGTTTTGGTTAACAACAAAACCCGCATCAAATATAACGCGTTATCCGAGACTCGCGGAGCGGCGGCCGCAGAATCCTCGCTGCAATATTAATGAACCTGAACGAATCTAGTTAACGCAGTTCACAGTACTAACTAACTGGATTATATTCCAGACCACTAACGGATATTAGATTTAGGCTTCGAGAATGTCACTATAATAATTTTACACAAACTTTGCGAATGCGAATGTCTATCTTTCTATAACGGTATCATGGCTAATCCAATAAACCACTTTTGGACAACCACGAATTAGTTCCTATTTCGAGCATAGGGAAGAAAAACACATTGCATTATTGAGCGCACTTCAACTCTTAATTGGCTAAATATGGGATAAAAAAAAATTTTTTTCCTTCAACAATAACAAAAAATACATAGTATATAATTAAAAGTATTTTATCACTTAAGTTGAGGGGGAACAATTTGTATAAATTGAAATTTGTTGTTTTACATATATCGTAGCAGAAATCTCGAATAATCTCATTTATAAATTATTCCACGTCTTTAAGATTAAAGGATTTAAAGGGCTTTCATGGCGTCGCGAGTCGCGGGGATACACGGGGAGGTTCTAAATGTGATTGCCGACATTCAACGTCATGACTTTTATGGGGTTCTTGATGTCTACACTTAAATGACAGGTCTCTTTGCTGTTTCCTTATCTATACTAATATGTAAAGCTGAAGACTTTGTTTGTTTCAACGCACTAATCTCAGGAATTACTGGACCGATTTGAAAAATTCTTTCAGTGTAAGATAGTCCATTTATCGAGGAAGGCTATGGAATATATCAGGGCTTCTTAAACTTTTTTATATAGCGACCCCCTTCAAGCTTAGGAAATTTTAAACGACCCCCTCCTCCATATAATGAAATATATATTAACCGTAGATGCAGATGTAATATCGCACTATTTTACAATGTAAATAACAGTTTTGCATTGCCACTTTTTTCAAAAAATAGTTATAATAAAACTACAATAGTATTTTGTATGATTTTTATTTGTATTTATATTTGTACGTAGTGTGTATACTAATTTTTAAATTTTATTTATAATTGTTGTAAACTAACCAATCATAAATTTAATAAAATCTATTTAATTAAATTTAATGAAAAAGGGTAATGAAGGAACTTAGGAGGAGAAATATCAATAAATCTTTGTTAGAAAAGTTCTTTAAAGGACAGCTGCAGCCATGTAGTTGTATCAATAATGATTGAAAAGTATCAGATCTTTGCGACGCCTTTTGCTTTCAGTAGCGACCCACAGTTTAAGAAGCCCTGGAATATATCACGCTAAGTTGAATAGGAGAGGAGCAGCAGTAAAAAATAGTACGAAAAAAATTTAAAGATTTCCTTGCGTGCGCTGAGTAAACGGTGATAGTTATAAAAAATAAAGTATTACAAAATTGTTCCCCTCTAAAAGTTCTAAATAAAAGTCCGCGACAGCATACGTCTAGCTTGGTTAACCCACTTTAACACAAAACAACAAAAACAAAGTTATAAAGATTTTTTTTTTATTGGAATACCAACAAGAATGTACTTAGACTAAGTCGGCAGAACATGTTATAAACATGTCACATAATTTGGCTGCATATTTAACGACGGGCCACCTACCTAACTTCAACTTACCTTAGTCGTCTTTCACGACACCTTAGTAAGAAATGAGGGTGGCCTACTCAGCCGGATAACGTGTGGTATTGACGGGACGACCCCTCCCTTGCTTGGTCACGTGATTACCGCGTTTTTAGTATTAAATAACTAAAGAGAAGACATTTGACTATTCCCATTTCTAACAACTTCAAGATGGCGCCACAATCGCTGGCGCCTAAATAATTATGTCAAAAGAGTATCTTATTTAAAGGTGCAATAGGTCATAACTATAGCACTTGATATAAATATTGATTATAATTTAATATACATCACTAGATGTGACGCATTCCTTAGTCTCCTATTAATCGTGCGGTATTATTAATAAATTAGTTTTCTATCCTATACTTATATATCTCTATAACATTTCCAAGCATAGCCTTTAGCCCTTTTTCACTTCAAATATATTAAAGGGAACATCGCTCATTTTGTTTCAAGATAATAGCTTAAAGGAAACAATAGGCTTTTGTTATTCGTTCAAAATCCCTCCGAGAACTTTTCTAAAGTAACACTCTGCGAAAAGGGTTGTGCTTTTTGTCTTTCGTGTTGCCTTTTAAAGTGTATGAGTTAAGTTACTTGATTAGTTGAGCTGTAGATTAATTAGCTTGAAATTTGCCACAATTTATTTAAATTAGGTCATTATAATACTAAGCGTGCGATATGTAAAGTCTCATTTCCTTTATCATTGCAATGTCTTTTTATAGTCAATGCTTGATATATTCTTTTTATCGTCAATGCTTGATATATTCTGTTTATCGTCAATGCTTGATATATTCTGTTTATCGTCAATGCTTGATATATTCTGTTTATCGTCAATGCTTGATATATTCTGTTTATCGTCAATGCTTGATATATTCTGTTTATCGTCAATGCTTGATATATTCTTTTTCTATATTATTTCTTGCATTAGCCCTACTCCTACTCATCATCTTTATGCCTTTTTACCACACCTTGGTAAGAAAGAGGGTGGTCTATTCTCCTTTATCGGATACCACACAGTGGGTCAACTTACTTTAGTCGCCTTTTACGACACCTCGGTAAGAAATGGGGGTGATCTATTCTACTCAGCCGGATACCACACGGCGTAGCCCTACTCCGGCGAATCTGCTGAACCAAATCAACGAAAATTTGGCACAATAATGCTTTATACACCGAAATAGCATATATTCTATAGAAATCCTGTTAATTCTACAGGAATAGGATGTCATTGAAAAACGCCATCTATTATCAACCTATCACACGACAACAGTCAACGCGAACGAAGCTGGGTAAAAGCTAGTTATCCATAAAACTAAATGGACAGACAAACGACAGTCCATCGTCCTTACAGACAGACCGAATGGCCGAAACACGCCGACGCAGATACCATTTAAGGATACCAAATAGTCCCAGATATGTCCTTTGTAACGTGTATAAGAGATCTCAAAATACGTTTACAATTAGAAATCTTGTCACGATTCTTGAAAATGTGTTTTGGCGACGACGGCCGTCAGAAACTTTTGTTCACGAACACTTCTCTTTAGATATTTATCCAATACCGATTGGAACAACTGAGCTAGGTATATAATAAATTCAAAGTAAAAAAAAATTTACTAAAATTGGCTTTTACAAGCACTTTTAAATCGTCAAATTACAATGAAACTACGACTGGTTCGGAAAGGTGCCCTTACTGAGAAGAACCAGCTCGAAAGAGAAACGCGGCGGTCACTCTTTTCAAAAATAAATATTTCACATATCAAAAATTACAATACAATATAGTGGCGGCTCCTGCTTTACGCCTTGCAAAGGTACGTAAGTCGTTTGTGGGTTTGGGTATAAGATTCTATAATTACATTCCTGATTATAAAATTTTAGCTCTGCCATCTGCCAAAACACTGTTAATGGGAAGCTGATACAGAAAGCCTATATACTGTTGAGGATTACTTAGATGATAAGAATTAATTGTAGCTACTGTTCGACCTAGTCAAAGATAACAGTGAATAACAATTTTGAAAAGAGCAACCGCCGAGTTTCTAGTTCCTTAGATTAGCGCGTTCCATCAATCAAACAAACTAACTCTTCAGCTTTATATATATGTATAAATTACTATAGATTTATAATACTACTCCTATAGATGTATTTAATGACTCTATGTTATATACTTCTTTTTAAAAAATAGGCAAACGGGTTCGGTCCGCCATTACTATTCTATACCATGTCTCTACCTACGCACATCTCTAAATAATTCAATTTTATCTCTTCAATCGTAATAGATTTTCGCACAGTTATTCTAGTTTCGTAAAATAGTGTTACCTTCTGCGACACTCTCGGTATATTTTAGTCCCAGGATGAAAACTGTGAGGATGTTAAAACTTTAGACACGTTCCCTTTATAAGATCAACTGAAGTGAGCCTTTTTTTTCTCTAATTGACTATATGCTGTTAGCCCTAACGGCTTTTACAGCGTCACCGGAGAGTAGAGTGCAGAAGCTCTACTAGCTATGGGGAACGTCGTCCTAAGGGTGCCTCCTGTGAGGCCGGATCGCGGCTTAGGGCGACGTGTAGTGGAGGGCTGGTGGTATGACTGCGACTAGTACCACCCTCATTTCTTACCGAGGTGTCGTAAAAGGTGACTAAGGTAAGTTGATGTCAGGCAGGCGGCCGGTCGTAAAAACGCAGCTAAATCATGTGACAGCATGTTTATAAGATGTTTTGCCTACCCCACTTAGAGCAGGATAAGGGCAGGAGGAGGATGATGTAGTTTATCCGCCAGGCTAAAGTATAGGGTAGAATAATCCCGATTTTTGGAAAACAGACAATCTAGTCCATAATTGGTACAACAAAGTCTTGGACAACTAGTTTTTGAAAACGACACTTGCTTGCTTGTGACTTGTAACTTTGTTACCTACATAACGACAACATACACTAGTTTTTTTATAAATCTCTCGTATCTCTCGTAAAATTGTATTTCAACTTGAATAAAATTTTTCATAATTCAACTTCAGTATTTAATTAAATAATTTTTCTAAATTGTCCTTGGACAAAAGTGATTTTTTATCCTATATATTTGCCCGCTAATAAAACTCAATTGTATGAAATTTTATGAATATTTTTGGAGGAAATTAACCTTAAAAGCATAACAGACAGATAAAAATCCCGTTTTTTATTTGAGAAAAAACACTTCATAATTGATCGTATTTTTAGAATTGACCACTATCATTTCTTACCGAGGTACCGTAAAGAAAGACTAAGGTAAGTTGACCCGCCGTGTGGTATCCGGCTGAGTAGAACAGACCACACTCTTTCTTAACGAGGTGTCGTAGAATACGACTAAGGTAAGTTGACGTCAGGCAGGTCGTAAAATATTTAACTAAATCATGGAACAAAATATCGACCACACTTAAAGCACACACACTTAGGCAGGATAATGATGAATTGCGAGTATTTTAATCATTAATTTTCACACAATAGCTTGTTATTTATTTTACAAAATACTAAATCCTGAGCGCACAATAAGGACCTGATAAGGGTTGGGAAGTCAAAAAAGGAATTTGTAATAAAGTTTTTCTTTGACCTTTGAATTTGGGGCGAATTCTGAGTTCACAATTCGGTATCCGGCCCCTGTTCATTACGGCCATTGTCGACGGAAGTTCGTCTCAAAACTCTACACGAAATCCGTGACAATTTCGACTAGTAGAATAGAATAGAATATTTTTATTAAATCAAATCAAAATATCTTTATTCAAATAAGCTCTTGCAAGCACTTTTGAATCGTCAAGGATCAATATAATGAAGCTACAACTGGTTCGGAATGTTGCTCTTACCGAGAAGAACCAGAAAGAAACTCGGCGGTCAATCTTTTAAACATTTTCAATTTTACATTATTAAACCGCAGTCCTGTATGAAGCTGAAAGGATTTTTAAATCCAGGCTTTTTTATCATCCAAATAATCTTCAATTTTGTAATATGCTTTACGTATAAGCATATCTCTTATACTTAATTTAAACCTTTCTGTAGAGTGATCTAGTATTGATTGCGGAATTTTATAGTTTATTATATTTCAATTTTATATATCACAATAAAAAAATTACAAAGCTTTATTTGTTTGAAACAATCGCTAAGCTGATTTTCATTGGCATTTGATTTCAATTTAATACTTCCTACGGGTTTATTAAAGACAATACATATAACATAGGGTTGATTAAAGCTTCTGGCAATAGTTCGGGGCAACAGCAATTAAAATCATGTCATGCGAGATCAAGATGTATCGCCCGATGCGGTCGGAGCTCCAGCTGGCGACAACTTTATTGTACTTTGTATGATTATATTGCGTCTTAGTTCTGTTCTAGATAGTTTGTGGTGCATTATAATTATAATCTATCTATAATTGTCAATGGTCTTTCCCATTGCATGTTAGCGTCTTATTTTTATTATAATAAAGATAATTTACAAGTTAATCCTTGTCCGATATTTAAGAAAAACCATTATACCTTCTAGCGTAAATTATAGTGCAGTAAAGTTATTTTGAGTTACGTGATTAAGCGGTGCGAATGAGGGTAGTAGAAGAAAATGTATATGTATATCTTTGTAATGTATACGACTGGCTTTAGATAAATTTTTTTCTCTGAATCTCTATTAAAAACAAAACGTTTAAATAAGATCTATAAATAAAATAAAAGAGAAATATGTTAGCGCACACTATATACAATAACACGATATAATAGGAATACCACAATTGCCCTTCCGAGATGCATTTCTCTTGAATGACGAACAAAGACTGAATGTCACTGAAACGTTTTATCAATTAGAAGACTTTACCGGAAACAATAACGGTATAGTGTTGCCACCATTTCAATAAAAAATATTAGGGCGCAATACCCCTGTTTCATGTCTGTGTTGCCATAAAATACAAAGCGGAAGTCAGTGGCGAAAACAAATATAAAAGAGCCCAGAAGATCTGGCACTTTCGCACTATAATTTTTTTTTAATTCTCTATTCGCCTTGATTAACTTATATCGACTCAAAAATTCACTTTTATTGTAATTAAAAAGTACCTAAAAAGTCTTCCCTTGCTATTGATCACTTGGGAACCCCGCTTCCGGTATTAAACAACTACACAACTGTGTAAAGCTAACACCTAAAAATTTGTGTGTTTATTAATCTAATCGCTTCAAACTAGATGGCGCTGTGCGATCGAGTCCTAGTTTAAGAACATAGTAAGTGGTTGACCGAGAAACTTAAAAAAAAATTTAATAAAGGGTAGGTGGGGCTCGATCCCTAGGTATTTTGATTTCTCGAGACCGCCCGTTCCCCGATTAAGCTACACTGACTTGATAGAAGAAAAATAAAGATTTATATATTGAATGTAAGTTTTAGTATTTTTTAATGCTATAAAACAGGGATAAAAAGATATTTTAATAAAACCTAGCTAGATCGATTTTTGTCTCCCCCAAAATTCCCTACATGCTGAAAATCGTTGGAGCTGTTTCCCAGATTCCGAATATATATATATATAAATTATAATTTAAATATTAAAGATAAGAGGTTAAATTCGAGTTTTAAAAACATAATAGTTTCATTTCTAGGACGGACTGTCATTTGACTATTTCCAATTCGAAAATCTATGGTGTTTGACAAATATTACAAAGTTGTTCGTGTCTCAAACTCCACTTCGGTCGTAAGCCAATCACGGCGTCAAATCAACATCCCAGTAAGCCATTTAACCTCGCGAGATCCCGCATCCCTGAAGCCATGTCGCTAAGTGACGTCGGCTGCGACCAATTTTGAGAACATTTCACCCCCATTATTACCGCCGTGTTATAAAACGGTGTTCGGAACCTTTTAATCTCGCGAACGTGGAATAATTTAGGCGAGAAGCCAACTTTTTTGTATCATAACGATAAATGTACTAATATTCTGTAGATGACACTGCGATTTAACTTATACTTTTGAATTAAACTTTTATCTCGTTTACAATCCAACTTACGATACTTTAAAAAATCTATACTAATATATAAAGCTGAAGAGTTTATTTGATTGTTTGTTTGAACTCGCTATTCTCAGAAACTACTGGACCGATTTAAAAAATTCTTTCAACATAGAGTTATCTAATACATCTATTGTAGTAGTATTATAAATCTATATCTATACTAATATATAAAACTGAAGAGTTTGTTTGTTATAAAAAATTCTTGATATAAAAAATTATTTCAGTGTAAGATAGTTCATTATCAAGGAAGGCTATAAGCTATATAACATAACGATAAGATGAACATGAGAGAAGTAGCAATAAAAAATATTGCAAAAACGGCAAAATTTAAAGCTTTCCTTGCGTGCGCTGAGTAAACGGTAATAGTTATTCAAAAATCTCTTATAATTAACTAACTACTATTATATTCAAAATTTTAATTTGGAAAATAAATTATGATTCACTGATTTCCATGCAGGCGAAGCTACTAGCACAACTAGAAAAAAATATATTGAAAGAACATTATTTTTTTTTGCTGTACATGTCAAGAACTCAATGAGTTATATAGTCATGTAAATTGTAACGATTTTATCTATAACGTTTAGTTCGTTATACATAACAAGTTAGAACATACTCAACGGATAAGCCATTCACGTCTCAAGAACTGGCTGAAGCCATAAGTCTAAATGACGTCGTCAAAGATGGCTTTAAAAATCCTCTCTCCGTCATACGGAATTACGTTTGAGACCTCTTAATCTGAGGGCCGTGGAATTATTTATAAGGCTCTACACGAGGCCCGCTGACGGCGCGTCGTTACGGAATCTTTACGAGATTAGTTTTAACTGTGGAATAACTTTGGAGGTTATTGTAGCTGGTTAACGAGCGACATGGAAATTTGAGACGAGGTTGTTTTATGGTTTTTATTAATTTTTGAAGACGTAATGATAATTAATCTAATATGGTACGGATATGTTCATTACATTTCATCATTCTCCTAGGATAAAATTCCACAATCCATTTTGGACATAAGTTTGAAAAAGCAATTAAAAAGACACTTATTAACAGCTTATTGAAGACTATTTCGATTCTAAGAAAGTTTAAGATGCAACGAGCTACGTATTAAATGGGATTGTTAGCTTTTTTAATTTGGAATAAGTTTGTTATTTAGAATATTTTTTTTAAATAAAATTTCAATAAAATTGGTCCATTTGTTTCGGAGTCTATTAGACACATAACTACTTTCTCTTCTACATGATATATAGATGCTGTTTTTCCCTGTTCGCCTTTATAATGTTGGTATGAAACCCACGTCTCCAAGATAAGACACTTTACTCATTCTGCGAGGTGATAGTGAGCGGGAGATTTCTAGTGATTGAAGATGAAATGATGCTGTTCTGTGAGATAAGGGCCATCTTAGAGAGCTTAAATGGATCGCAGCCGCCTTATTACGGTCGTTCGAGCCTTTGATAAATTGGGTCCCAAACCGCGTTATAGTAAATTGCTTTGATAACATTAAAGGGGTATTAATCCGTTAATTTAGTAGCAAAGTAGAATCAGTATTGCTTCAGCGGATTAACTGTGAAACGTAACAGACAGACTTTCACATTCATATATATATGTTCCTACCCTTATCCCACTCTAAGTAAGGTCGGCACAACATGTTATAAACATGTAGTCACATGGTTTGGCTACGTATTTTACGACTAGCCGCCTGCCTGACGTCAACCTACCCTAGTCGTATTTTATGACACCTCGGTAATAAATGAGGGTGGTCTATTCTACTCAGCCGGATACCACACGGTGGGTCAACTTACCTTAGTCGCCTTTTACTACACCTCGGTAAGAAATGAAGGTGATTTATTCTACTCAGCCAGATACCACACGGTGGGTTTAATTACCTTACTCGCCTTTTTCTACACCTCGGTAAGAATTGAGCGTGGTCTATTCTACTCAACCGGATACCACACGGTGGGTTAGATTACCTTAGTCGCCTTTTACTACAACTCGGTAAGAAATGAGCGTGGTCTATTCTACTAACCAGATACCACACGGTGGGTTAAATTACCTTACTCGCCTTTTACTACAACTCGGTAAGAAATGAGGGTGATCTATTTTACTTAAGCAGATATAACACGTTGGGTCAAATTATCTTACTCGTCCTTTACGACACCTCGGTAAGAAATGAGGGTGGTCTATTCTACTCAGCCGGATACCACGCGGCGGGTCGTCTTAGCATAGTCGCCTTTTACTACACCTCGGTAAGAAATGAGAGTGGTTTATTCTACACAGCCGGATACCACACGGCGTACATACAAGATTAACTCATTTAAATATTAATGATGATTATTCATTTACATCAACGTAATTTAATTTGTAATCTAACGGTAGTTGCAAAATAAAACTACCAACGCCAACTATCTTTAGTACTTAAGAACTTAAATTAGACAGTTTCCGAAATCAACGCGCCGTCAAATTAACATTAAAATTAGAATGTCTGGAATCAGTCAAATTAATCAAGAATTACATCAAAACTCGAATGTCATTTAAGTCGAGCTTTCTGCAATCACATTCATGACGTGAACGACGTCATCAGCAATCTTAGTAACGCCGCTATCTGGTACTTCCCCCGTGTTGTAATTGTGTTTTGAAACCTCTTCATTCTAAAGTATTACAAATGTGATTACACTATTAAGATTTCCCATTTGTAGGTTTAACTGTATGTACGTAATAATTTATAGAATAAGGCGTTACTTTGCGGAGGTCCATAATACAAAAGTAATGAGAATATTATTTTGCTATAATCCGCGATAAAAGAAAATACTAAATGCTAAATGTTGAGTGCACTATTCGTTCTCATACCTGATACATGCAGAATTTGTAATCCACGTCAAAATCGTAAAATCGTAAAAAAAAATGCTTTACAATTTTGTCGTGGAGTCTATCTCCTGACGATGCTTCGGTTACGGGACGAAACAATTGTTGAGATTGTGGTGGTGAATGTGTGTATTGTTGTGTTATCGGTGTCGGGTAATGCATTAGTTTTTACAAATTCTGCATGTATCAGGTATGAGAACGAATAGTACACTCTACATTTAGCATTACATATATTTTCTTTTATCGCGGATTATAGCAAAATAATATTCTCATTACTTTTGTACATGTACGTATTTGGTTTGAGTACGGATCAAGATGTGAATGTGTTGCTAGAGATAAAAGATAAAGTCGCTTAATAGATCGTATAAGTTTGCTAATTAATTGATACTGCTGTGGTAGCCCAGCGGTAACACCGTGCGACTCTTTCGAGGAGGTCACGGGTTCAAACCCGGGCAGACATCAATGAGTTTTTCTGATAAAACTTATGTGTCTAATTGATAATTGCAATTTATCACACGCTCTTTGGTGAAGGAGAACATCGTGAGGAAACCTGCATATCTCTAGAGAATTCTTGAGATATATGTAACCTACCGGTCCGCATTGGAGCAGCGTGGTAGGTCTTAGCTCCAAACCTTCTCTCTAAAAACGGAGAGAAGAGGCCTATTCTCAGCAGTGGGATAGTAACAGGCCGCTACTTACTTTACTTATATCCGTATCCAACAGTTGATTACAACCAAACGTGCCATCACATGTTCTATTTTTGCTTGCATTCTTACCACTGTACAGACTACTCACTGATCTAAAGACATAGGTACCACAAAGAGCCAAAAGGACAAAACTATCCGCCTCTTAGTATTCAAAGCAGCCATAAAACTCAATAAAACTAAAACTAATTATCGTGTTTGTCAGCAGGCTTCCTCCCCGCCGCTCGCTCCGAGAGGAGCAGCTCCGAGCGCTCCCCCGCCCCCCTCGACGCGGCCGAGCTGCTCCGCGACGGCCCCCTCTACCCCCCACTACGCGACAACTACCCCGACACTGAGAACCTAGCTGAAACTTTCAACGAACAAACCAACGAAAGAGCAACAAGTAATTTAAGTCCTGATTTCGCAAACTTCCAACCATTTTTCGATACAAATGAATCAGAGGAAGATTCTGTAGACAACACGGACGTCAACGAACTTACTGGAGTTAATTATGTTGATCCAGAAACCAGTATTGAGGAAAGTAGTATATCAGTAACTCCTGAAGATAATGATATTAAAGATCCATCCAAAAATGAACATTTAGTAATAACTAATGAAAATTTATTTGAAAGAGATTTAATAAGTCAGAGCGATATAACTTCAGAGGATTATAATGATAAATTGAACGTTCCGCAAATTTTAGATACAGAAAAGGAACAAAGTGATAAATTTGATTTTAATGAAATTGGTAGACAGTTTGAAAGTGAAGATTTCAATCAATCAGATAATGGCTTTATAGTTGCTCCGGCGACTGATTCATATAATTTAGATAGCTTTTTGGAATATTCTGAGAATAAAGGATCTACCTCTGACAAATCTTTAAGGGAAGCGATTGCTGATATAATTGGCACGCCGTCTGTCGAAGACGAGTCAAGTGATGGCTTTGTGACTGAGGAGAGTTTTGATAGGAAGAAACGAAATACACCGGACTGGGAGAAGCCGACCAAGGTAACATAAATACTTTTTTTACTTAAGTGTTTACGTCTGTGCATAGAATCAGATCGATATTCTATTGGTTTGATTATCATCTTCCTGCCCTTATCCAAATCTAAGCGGGGTCGGCACAACATATTACAAAC